>JAUOZQ010000138.1:0-215172 GCA_030710315.1 Anomotaenia brevis | reverse complement strand
CAGCATGGGAGCGAACTTTTACTCAGGACACCCAGTTGCAAGTCCATTCAAAATCTTATTTTTTCCCACATTTTTGGAACGAAAGCCTCTCAAGAGCACTTCACATCATCTCTTTGCATAGACGCCTAAAAAGATGAAATTGTTAGGTCTTCCTAGTCGAAATCTTTATGCTTTTATTTTAGTCAATATTCATTCACTGAATTTGAAAATTAATCTTTTTCGCATACTGATTTGACCAACACTACCAATTATTCCCGTTTTGTTGGGCAACCACTTTTTAAACAAAAAGTATTCTAATGCAGAGGTTGTATTTTAAATTTAAAAATTCTTTACTTAATATGGCATTCATATAAGTACCTTTATTTGAAGCAGAGCCGTAAAAAAAAACGTGATTTTGCTCTATATAACACACCAGTGAGCAAAATCGTTTTGAATCAATAAACCTACCGCGCTATATTTAGGCTATTCTAGCCTGACTAACACGGAATCAAAAAGTAGGAAGTTACTATGTCGAATTATTTATTTATTTATTTAAGCACTTACAAGGCCATCTACAGAAACGTGGTGCTTGCTAGTGATTCCTGCCTTTCTAATCGCACCCATTTCGAAGGAATGAATAAACAAAAAATGAGTCATAAGAGAAACCCGCAGTTGGCTTCGGCGTTGCTCTTGGCAAGCACTGCGTGTGTAAGTGGGTTAGTGTGTGCATGCAACCACGTGTCAAAATGACACGTACTCATACTCAAACACATACGTCAAACACAAGCACACTGGTGCCAATGGCATTTCCTACGGTTAAAACTTATTTAATTATACCTTGGTGAGTTGCTAGAAGCTTTGCTTGATGAAAAAATTATCACAAGACAACTTCACCTTTAACTCACCGAATGTACTTCAATCACTAAGTTTCAATTAGAACACTAAGCAGTCTAACTAATGTTTCGTGTGGTCGTAACGTTACTATGGGGTCTCTCAACAACTCCCTGTGTCTAAATGGTTGGTTGTCAGGAGGCAGTGAGACCGGATAACTATCAGATACTCAGACTGCCTTCGCCAATCACCATTACTTCACCATGGCTACTAATACTAATAAGGGAAGATCTTGCCTGCCCTCTTACTGTTGGATTCCCTTTCTCCCTCTTTTCCGCTTTGTAATTCATTTAGCGCACTGCCAACTTTGGCTACTAGCAAACACATGACTCTAAAACCTTGCGCTGTGTTTGTTTATGCCTTTTTGTGGCGGGGTTGGCTTCCATCCTTTGGTCTTTATGAGTGGATCGGGCCAGAATGTAAACATTCCTCTCTTATGTGCCTCCTCAAATACACGCCTTTAATGGGGCCCACAAGAGCCAACACTTTTGTTTGGACTTATTTAATTGCTTTTTTTCAACTTATATTTTGAGGGACCTACCCCTAACGCTACTGGACTCGTAGTTTTCTGTTGAAGCTAAAACCCAGGGAAGCAGCAGTAGTGCAAAGTAATTGGCAAAGTGCAAGCGCAGATGGATTGCGAGAAAGAGTGGAGCCATCGATCGGACTTGCCTGGCAGGAGAATGTTGTGGGGGGTGCACTCTATCGATAACTGTGGAGCCTCATTTGCGGAGCGGATTTTCGATTGGATCAATGAGTGCGTTTCAGATGCCACTAGTGTTCCGCGACTAATTGTGGATAAATAAAAGGCTAAAATGAGAAAGTGAGTTCTTCGGCTTCATAATGGGAATCTGATCCATTTTTGGGGAAAATCGCTTTGATTAACATCAGTGAGCGTAAGGGAAAATAATGGTACGAACTACTGTCAAAAGTGTTTATAATTAATTCAATAACCGACAACGTTGAATGTGTAGAATTCCCTACTACGTAATGAATGGATCAACCGCGATAGTGAGATATACCAACAACGAGCACCCCTTATTTTGGGTTTAAGTCCTTTTGAGATGCAATATCAGGCTCTAGAGCGTAACCTCTTTTCTTCAGAAAATGCATGTAGAATTTCATTAGACGTGTTTTCGATTCTATTGTGGCCGCACTATAACCAGGGTGCCCAAACAATGGTTCAAGGGTAATAACTTGGTAGTTGCCATCTCTTCTGGGAGTTCTTGAATTCCAAAGCAGTTTTAGGAAAAATAGTCAATGCCTCATGATCCTAGATGGGTGTGTTAGGATTTCTGCTCACCCAAAACGTTGAATGAAGAAATGATTCAGAAAGGCAGACTCGTAGATCGATCAGTTCGTCTGGCTCGAGGGATACCTCTTCACAAATCTATCAATCGACATAAGACGACTTTAAAAAGTGCCTCGCTGTTTATTCCTGTCATTCATGTGCCAATGACAGTAGCAACGGCCTCTCCCGTTGCATAAATTCCTCTCCTTCATCTAGTGCATGAATTCCACACTTAAATGGATAGATAGAAGAATTTTCTACTGTGGAAACTTGGCCTGCTTTTTTCAAACCCATGGATCAACCAATATGTCGACAAAGACGTGGCAAAATGCTACTCACTCAACGATGAAACAGGGGAAGACCTGGTGTGTGCTTGAGGTGTACGTGAGGTGTACGTGAGGTGTGCTTAAAGTGGTGCGGTCTCAACCGATTCCCTACTATCTGTTTGATCCTTTCCACTTCACCCCCAGTGATCTAGGGCATCAAATTTCATCGCAATTCCTCACTTGGTTCTAAGCCCCTCTCAATTTTGCAATAGATCTTGCACTGGTTTGCTTGCCTAATGGCGATTTCACAAAACCTGTCAAAGCCGGAAGTAATTTCACGCCCGCAGTTGTTGCTGTAGCATTCTGGGTTGTTAGGATGCATTCTTGGATCTGTAAAGGGGTCTCCCCACTAACACTTGATGTAGTAGAGGCAAGAGCCCGGATAGAGACGTGACCGAACTACTGCTCATTGCAGTCTGAAGTTGTCCTCAATGGGAACCAATGAATTTTTACAAATGACTAGGAATAGGATGGCTATTCTGTTGTTTTGGCATTAGCAATCGGAAGCTGGACACTGTGAGTCGATGTAACAGGGTGCCCACCTCTTAGAGCTGCTAAATTTCCAATGGTAAGTGTGATTCTAGTGGGCAGATGTTTTTGGACCAATGAGATTTCATTTGCTAGAGGATTTTTCTAAAGTTTTTAGCTCCTGTGTGTGTTTCTATTTAAATCAATGTACACTTCCGCTTGCAACCCTAACATCCGCATATTGATAGAAATGGCATATTTCCGAACTTTCGGTTAATTTCCGCCCTAGGGTGCGTTTTTTCCCCCTAAATTGCATAACGAAGAAATGCACTTTAGGTCTACCCCTTCATCGCTTGGAAATCTTGGCGTACTAGTTGGCAAAAACTGCCCCGCTAGCGCAATATCACAGCAAAAAAAGGCAGACTTAGAAGTCTCTATGATCTTCGAGGAAATCTGCTGCTGGCTAGCTATAATTTATTATAATGTTTTATCGTTTTTCTAGTCACAACCAAGTCGTAGTTTCAATTCCATTATTCTGGACTTCTTAACAGTGATTGGGGAGTAGCATTTGCCAGCAACGGCCCTGTCTCCTTCTTTCAATGGCTGATGATATGAAGCATTAGGATTAAAGCTGTTTCCCGCTTAATTACTAATAAATCACCTAATTTATTCGTCTTACACTTTGCTCATATTCTATCCTTTAATCCTACACTCGATGCAATGTAATTTTCTTGGCTTCTCAGCTCATTTCTTCCCCTCAAAAGCACCACAGCGGATGCAATTCTCCCTAATCCCCCAAAGCCTATTATTTTCAAGCTAATTAAATTCATCTCCCTTCCCCTAGATTTTCTGTCTTCCGCTGCTGTTCTAGGAAGATCATATGAAGCACTTTTTTATCTTCCTGCAACTGAATTTTCCGTTGTTCCAGCAAAGCCGCTGTTATAACACACACATTCGGGCTGAATTTATTTTGTTTGAGCACATTTTCACAGTGCCAAGGCACCGCTCCAGTGAAGTGAAACTGGTTCTTTCATAAGAAATTACCGTGGTGGCCTCGGCAAAGGCTTGAATGCTGGAGATTGGGAAGGAAAATGACCCCTCCACTGAAAGTGGAAGTGATGTCCACATTTTCTATTGTGGTTTATTGAAAACCCGTGACCCCTTTTTTGACACAAAGTTATAAAGCATACAAATTACAATTTATCCAGATTTACATTAAGTAAAATGTTTATTTGTGGAAATTCGATTGAAGTGTTTGCTCGGTTTTACTGAAAAACGTAATTGCTTAAGTGATTTTGATTAAATAAATGAACTGCATTTTAAAGAATATTTCAAAATGAATTTTTTGTAAAAATAGAATTATTTACACCTGAGGAATGATAATTTTTACTTATCTGGTTTTTTTAAGCTTATATATCTTTATTCATTTCAGTAATATATTTGGTAGTCTTAATGCACATTTGTCACAGAGATAAGCCTCTTTTTAAAATTATTCTGTGATAATGGAATAACCACATAATGTCAGTTTTATGGGTCTTTGTTCAAGTCGATTAAATTGGCATATTTCTTCAAATTTATCACAGGCAAAATTACCAAAAACTGAAGATCGAATTTACAGTGGTACCCCATCACCTATTACACGCATCTCCACTAAGAAGGAATGTGGTCATACCCTGAAAGTTCTGGTTGGAAAGTGGTTGGTTGGGTGGATTTGATGCTCATCAAAAAAACATTCAAAGACATGCTAGAAAGGGCGAAATAGTACCCTTGGCAGGATGAATATTCATCTGTATATCATCCTCTTTATCGTCATTCGACGTAATGGCGGAGTAGTTTGTCGACGCCCTCAAGATAACTTTTCTCAAGACTCAGTGATAAAGAGCTATTGATGAAATTCTCCAGCATTTCTCCCTTGCTTATCGGAGAAAAGTCACCTGGCAAAGTGCCTGAGGGTTGTAAAGTTCTTCTTTTGACTCGAAATCGAACTCAAAAGAAATTTTAAAAAATGAAGAAACGCTACTAGCTAGACCCTATAGGGTGGTGCCCTTGGTTTTTTATCAAATGGCCTTTCAGTACTACTGATATGGTATTTCTTTAAGTTCCGAACTACAAATCTTGCTTTAAAAGGTTTCCCATCAAAACCTATGAAAGTGGCAGAAGTTTACTGCAGTTTTAGCATCTACTAGTCACTCTAAGAGGATAGTTTAAAAAGCGGCTGAGATGGTTCATAAAAACTTCAGACTTAATGAATTTACCAACTGTCAAGGTAATTGCAAGAGGCTGCGGTGATCACTTAAAAGTGTCGTAGCACTTTTTCACACTTGGTTACCTGGAGACTCGCTAATTAATCTATGGCAAGAGGGTTTCAGGATGAATTAGAGAGAATATCAGTTGGTTTTATTTTCCAAAAGAACACCACACTCTTTCCTTTAAACAGTTAAAACCCTTCTTAAACACATGAATGACTTTGTAGTGGTCCTAGGTTGAACTGAGAGCATCTCCGCGCATCTGAGAAATGACACCTGAATCAACCCATGGCCAAGTTGCTTATCGATAAATCAAGCCAACCATATCTGAGCACACCTGCACACACTTCTGCAGGCACACCTTCCTAACACCATGGGAAGGATGTCCTCTCTACTCTATCCCAGGTGCCAGGACTCTTGACCTTATCAGGAGTAGTGGACCCATCTAGGGAGAGTATGTAAGAGGACAATTTGTTTCTAGATGATAATAAGATTACGGTCACTGCTTAATGCGCTCTCCCCATAAGTACTTTGAAAAGCATCCGGAGACTATGAGGAGGCTGTGACTAGAAAAAAGTAGCATAATAAAAGACGATCTGTTATCAGCACAGCAGATACCCCGAGGTGTAGGCGGGGCTTGGGTTAGAATGAAGGCTGAGCACTGTGGTTAAGCCCTTGCTCCCAACACTCAGTGAAAGGATAAAAGACAAAAATTCGAGGGGTGAGGGTTGAGTAGCTGTACCTATGTTTCTTATTAAGATGGGTCGCTGTGGCCTTCCGACTGGGTGATTTCTTAGGGCAAGGTGGACAACCATGGCACGTACCTCCCTTTCGCTTTTCAGACGCCGTGGCCACATCAGCTTTCGCCAACTCGGAAGTTGAATGATATTACTCAATATGATGAATTAGCTAACCTCGTTAACGGTAAGACAAATTACAAGATTCCACAAGGCAAACAAATGGCTTCTGTTAATTGACTCGCCAGGAGCAGCTCTCATAGGGCTATTCATTTCCTTGACCGCGGCAAGCCTACGCCTACATTACCGATCAAAGCAAACAACGGAGCTGTTGCATTTGCAGAAAATTATGTTCATAATTTTCGGATTATTTCGCGTCGCATCCCTGGGCTGCACAGCACATGAGGACTGAACAAGTGGGGTCTCAACCTCTGCATGTTAGAAGGTAACAGTGGCCAGCACCAATTTTATACCCAGTCAATCAACAAATAAATTAACTGGTCAGTTTTTGAGGAGATCATTCTCCTCGGGGGAGGTTTCAAATCAACTTGTTTCTTGTTTAGGGTCACAATGAGGCAATTTCCCTGTCTGTCGAAATTTTTTCAATTTTTTAACTTCTCTAACTAGCAATCCTTTTTCATTCTTCCTGAGAGGGCCCTCACTATGATAAAAGTGCTCATCTAAGTTGTTCTTAGAATAAAGAAAGGACTAAGGTTGGTATTTGGTTAACGTGATTGCGAACGAGTTTAAGAGTCATAAAATCTGTTTATCATCAGGCTCTAAAAGTAGAGTTCGGTGTTTTTTTCCACAGTTTTGATTCAATGGCTCCAACCCTGCCGCTAACCA
The DNA here is from genome assembly GCA_030710315.1 of Anomotaenia brevis. Classification (NCBI taxonomy): domain Eukaryota; kingdom Metazoa; phylum Platyhelminthes; class Cestoda; order Cyclophyllidea; family Dilepididae; genus Anomotaenia; species Anomotaenia brevis. The sequence continues at coordinate 208,388 of JAUOZQ010000138.1, read as the reverse complement.
CTTTAATGTGAAACTATGGCGAAGTTTAAAGCTTATTCCTGCACAAACTCGTTGCCAGTCACCGCAGCTGAAAGACTGCCGTGGCCTGAATTACTACCAGGCAGAAAGTGGCATCTTCTCTACTTTTACCTTCATTATAAAAATTTATTTGAGTGTGAAGGAGCTGGAGCTGAGTGTTATATCTTAGCATTCCAAATATAAAAAAGAAACACAAAAATAATTGTTGGAGAATTTTGACAGACGTTTCAGAACTCTAAGAGACTTAATGCATTATTGCATTGGTTGAGCGTTCTACAGCAGATAGTGATGTTAAATTGTATTTATGAGTTTGGTATTGAAATTTTGAGTGGTATAATACTTAACATTTAAGACAATTTTACCCTACGGACCTCAGATATATTGCGGCTTTGGAGTCAAAAGCCAAAAAGTGCGCTTTTTAACCAAATCCCACACCCGAACTTGTCAAAATTGCTGATTATGATTGACCGGATTCGAAACCAGCAAAATTGGCACTTCGAAATTATTTTGAGAGATAAGTTGGGCAAACTGGCAGGACTTTGCAGCTACGATTACTTCCGGAAGGGATTTTATTTCTGGGAATGCAAGCTCGGTGAGGGAATCGGTCATAAACCACCAGGATCGCCCACGCTGTTTGTGACTGTTCAGATGTTTCTAACCCGAACTGGGGAGTATTCGTGTGAATTCAGTCAAAAAATTTAAACTTGAAGGTTAAAATCCATGAAAGTGGTTTCAACTTATTTAGGTATACTAGATACAGCACTGAACTCATTAAACTGAAATTACTCAAATTATCCCCAAATCCAGGTTGAGAGGAGTTTGTTCAAACTTTGTGAAAATTCTGCAAAGAAATTGAGAGACGACTGATTTTAAAGTTTGATTCTCGGGACCGAAAAGTAATTCAATATTCTAATAAAAATTAAATTGCGGATTTGGAGTTTCGCAAAGTTGTTTCGCCCACTAAGCGAGGTGAAATAAACGAAGATTATTACCCAATAGATGATTATACCTAATTTACTTTGTTGTATTAGGTAGATATCAGCTTAACCGAGTCACTTTAGCGGACTCCGTACTGGTCAGGTGCCCTGCCTTTGTTCGCTAGTCATCACGCTTTGGTGGTGTGTTTTAAGTAGTGGAGCTGAAGGCAAACCACCCCCCAGATGACGTTAGATAAAATAAATAAATAAATAAATAACTACAGCTTACTATAGAAAACATGTTTCTCATCGAATGCGACGATCGAAAAAAATAAGCGAATACGCCTCATTAACATAGCACACCCCTATGCACACCAAATCTTCTCAAAATTAAACTTGTTAGGAAAAAAGGCCCCACAAGTCAAGAATTTGTGGGTTTTTTCTTAATAACAGAGGCTAATGACTGTTGGTATGGCTTCAAAATGTGGTTTTTTAAGTCCTGTAGCATTTTAATTCTGAGAGAAGACCTTTAAAATGATCTCACTGTGAGTTCAGGCTGTGATCATCAAGCTAGCTCACTCAGTTAAAGTAAAAATATATTTTTCTAACATAAGGAACTTGTTAGTGCAAACACGCACAACTAAGTTCCCTACCTCGAAAAGTACAAGTTGTTTTTATCTGGTAAAAATTTGACTTCAAAAGACAGAACTTGCTAATGAGATTACCATGAGTTCATTTCACCCATGATGTTTCAAAAACTCTGTCACGCAGTCGAAATTTCAAAGGAGCATTTAAAATTCTTAAATCCTCATTGCAAAAAAGACTCCAATTCAGCGGGTATTCCACTTTGTGGGAACAGGAGACTGAAAGCCGTCTATTAGGTGATTTTTTCCTGGGCTGTGAAGTGTAACGATTATGCAAGTGAATCATAGAGCTGAAGCATTCATGAATAGGCATGATTAAAAATTACATTTTAATAATGTCAAAATGACTATGTAATGATTTAGGTCATTGATAAATTTCACTTTTGCCATATGGGTTAGCAAATGATTATTGGGTTTTATTTTGGCTACAAATACTGCCTATGGTTCAAAAATATTGCCTAGAATTAATCTCTTACGTTTTCACACATTAAGAATGATTTATAAGAGATAAAAAAAGCAAAAACCGCATTTGCCAGTCATGTGGTTTTCCCATTAATTTTCGGTGGCATTTAGGCTAACCGGTACGTAGTAGATCGACCCATCTCAGAAAGGCTATGCCCATGGGAGCACGCAGAGATGCTGTACCTCTAACAAGGTCATCTCTCACCATTTCTGATGGGGCGGTGGATTTTGTAATAAGGTCATTCTGAGGTCACGATGCACCAGACCGCTCACGAGGTCTTCATCGTAGCCACATGTACCTTCACTACCTAGTCGTTCGGCAAACTCCCTTTCCTTTTGAAATATCAGCAAAATAAAGAAATTTGCAAGGTGAAAAAACGGCAACCGTTTTTTATTTAACCTCGATAAGACATTGATTTTTCACCGGAAAATCTTCAGCCTAAAGAATTTTCCTTTAGGAATATTTAATTAACGATTTACAAATGGCAAATGATAGAAGAAAGTATTGATGGAATGTCAATGCACGATTAATCGACAGTGTAGTCTTTTTGGCTGAAAAAAAACAAACCAATAAAATGGAATCACAATGCCTAGGAAGAGGTTCAGTTAACTAGAAGGAAAAAATTGCCTGTAATTTGGTGTGTTAAACCATTCATGGGAATCCGAAAAAATGTTCACAATTTAGTGAAACATACTAGATGTTAGTGGAAAATATGTAATAATATATGGCAATTGGACATTTATTTTTCACTCTGAGACTAGTAGAAGAGATGAAAAATCTATCATCACTATCTATGTATAATCAGTAATATGAGTACTTTTTCTGTTGAATAGTGCTAGCGGTAATTCGATTATTGATTTAGTATAGAAATTGAGCTGGACGATAGGCTTTACAATGGACAAGATTCTCGGCAATGATACGTGCTCGAAAAACGCATTGGAGTATAATTTCAGTATCAATACACACAACTGAATTAAATTTAGTAGTATATATTAATGATTATGGATAAAATTATAACTTAGCTAACGTTTTCCAGTGCTATAACTCTACGTATAAATTAGAATGTCAAAACATGTGCGGTATTTGACAAAATTATTCTTGCATCGTGGGTTAAACACCTGATAGGGGTCAAGATCATATGCTACGGTACAGAAGAATGAACACTTGATGAAACTTATAGAAACGACCAGTGGTTGAAATAAATTAATGATAACAGAATATGCATGAATACTAAACACAGATTTCTCAGAGACCAGTGGGGTAATTAGTGCACTGCAGAAAGAAATAAATCAATCTATTTATGGTGATAGGTTTTATTCAAGAAAGAATGTTAATAGGTCAGAATTGAGTGTAACATCAGTTTATTGAATAATTAAACATTTTTCTTCTGATAAATAAGGTAGATATAGGATAATCAGACATCATTAGAAAACTGTAACCATCTTTTTAATACCTGTCTACTATTCAATAATCTTTCTAAAAATGTTTTTGTCCTGAAAAATATATTTATATTACTTAATAAAAAAATTTAGCTAATAATATGTCCTTCATATAGTGCAGGCTAGCTTCGTCCATGTTAATCTTTCAACCCACCAACTTACGCAGTCGTACAAGACTATGGATACAAATAAAGTGGTAAAAGCCCAGGCCCTTTTTGATTATGATAGACAGCATTTTGATGAGGTAGGCGGTCAAAACTATTTTATTTCGTAGCTCTCCTTCAAAACTGGTGACACCATCGAGGTCCTTAAAGAAATCGAGGGAGGTTGGTGGCACGGGGAATTAAACGGTCTAAAAGGATGGTTTCCAAGCAACTACGTCCGAAAACTCTGTAATTGACCTTTAATTTTTTATGCATTTAGTGCCCAGTTCTAGAGCCACAGAGACTAGTCATCTTCTAAGTTTCCAACAGGAGGTAAAGCATAACTCTGTTTGACAGTGCCTATTAGATTGTACAACACATCCTTGAGGGTGAATCCAAGCAAATCGCAGACTTGAATGCTCTCGTTAAGACAATCAGCCCAAATATTGACGTGTTGTCGAAATTGTAAATACCAGAATCTATTAACCCAAATTTGTATAGCCCCTTTTTGTCGAAACTCTCAATATTCATGGACAAGATATCCCAACTCATTCACCTACACGAGTCGATCGCCAAACAACTGGAGAAAATGAAACCGTAAGTCCCCCGCACTTTTGTTTTTCACTCATTCCAATCAGGATTTCACAGCCCAAGTTCGTCGGCAAGTTGTTCCTCGATGTGGCGAAGAGTCTGGATCAGTTGACTGGCGAGTACACACGATCCTGCGCCTACGTGGAATTTGTTTTGCAGGAGAATGCGGTTGCCGTTCAGGCTGCCCTCGGTGCCATGGGACGCGGTCTCTTCTCCAGCAAGACAAGAGCCCTTCTGTCCAGTGTTCATGACCGTCTCTCGCGGTATCCGATTCTCCTGAAGGAAACGGAACGCTACTACGAGGTGGGTGGCTCCATCGCATTTCGTTGTTTTGATTTTCGAAAGTCCTTAGTTCTCTTAACATCACTAGGCGATAGTCGAACTTGAGGATTGCTTCTAAATTCTGTCAAGTATTACTATTTTTTAAATAAAACAAGAAAGTGTTTTCCGGTAATGTCACTGCAAAAATGCTGTGAGGATGCAGTGTAGGCTGGTTGTCTATTAGCAAGAAATAATGCTACGTGTTTACTAGATTCCTTGGTACAACAGCTACTTCGGGATCTCCACTGGGCCTATTTTGTGTGAGCAAAAAATTTATTGAGTAAGACGGTCAATCCCTCGAGCCCACAAATCTCCCTCTCTGGCTATTTTTTTGCTTTAAATAATCCATCCGTACTTTTCTTTATATAAATCCAACAAGTGGTTTCCAATAGTAGTACCACTGCAAAAATGTGGTAAATAATTCATTAATCTTTTAACGAACGACTAACCTAGGACACTCAAACGGAGCGAAGGTGAAGGATTTAGTCTTTTGAAGGAAAGAATTTGTCATTTAACTCTTCTAACCCATCGCAAACGATAGCCAATTATTATCCTTCGACTTGTATTTCGAACACTCGTGGTTTGTGTCTTCGGTGAAAGCGACCAATCATTTATAACCTTGATGCACTTTAAAAATAAAGTTTCTACTTCTCAGAGCCTAGGGTTGAAGTGTTACAACTTTCATACCAGTCAAGGGGAATGCTTGAGGATGTAGGTATGGATGAATTATTCCGTCCGCATAGCTCAGCTGTAATGTCTATGTGGTTTAAGGAAGCCTCTGCCATTAATCTGGGGAGGGTGTAAGCATCATAAAAGAGGAAGGCAGCCATTCCTAAGAAGCCCAGATGGGCTTCACTTTAGTGACAATACAGAGTAGGGATTCAGCGCTACGTCTCATTTAAAGTCACGGTGAAGGGGCTGACTAAAAGGGGCAAACCCTTAGTATCCCTAGCATGTTTACTACTGTGAGTGGCGGTCGTAGCCTGAGAATGGGACGTGCATCCAGCTAGCCGCCTCGAGGAGTTGATGGGCTGTCATTAATCGATGCGACTATCATTTCAGGACCCCCACCCGGATCGGGCGGCCATCTGCAAGGCTATGCAGGTCTACTCGGAGATCCTCGATCGATGCAACCTCCTGGGGAGCCTTCGGAAGGCCGACATCGAGGTCCTCTCCTCTGAGATTCGAGGACTTCCCGATCAGGTGGGCCCCATCTCTCCTCTTTTCATTATCCGGAGACTAGAAAGTGCTCTGGAACTGCATCTTTTGTTGACGCCCAGTTCAAGCAGGCCTCGGTTGCTTAAGCTCGAAGTACTGGGGCTACATGGTTAGAAACTATCAGGCTTTCCCAGGGTTTACGATGCCTATCGAGCTTACTGATAGACGTTGGAGTCCATCGTTTGCACTGATTCATCAAGTTGGCACTACCCATCCCTCACTAATTGTGTTTCGAGTGATTAAATTAGAGCCAACTCCTCCTAATTGTGTTTGAAGAATGACGCAATCCGACGTAACCCAGAATGGCGCTGGAGGTTGTTGATTTGAAAGTTTTGCTGAGGTTAGGGTCTTCTTTAAGAATGCGGGGCTTTTGTAGTACTGGCAGCAAGGCGGTGATAGTCCATCGGCCGGTTTCGATGACCTGGGGAGTTTGACAGAGGTCAAACACTAAAGGTACTTGTGTAGTCTTAAAAATGGACTGGCAACTTATTTTTGCCTTTTTCGCGAGGTTTAGCAAAGAGCTGAGTCCAATAATGATCGGCTACCATCGTTACCTTCCAGGGCTTAACTAAATCTCCCTCTGATAATTTTTCTGCAGAAATTTCTTGGAGGAGATCTGCTGCTGTGCGAGCGCAGTCAGATGGTCTATTGTGTTGCCAACTTCTGGTCATCACAGCCGACGCTATCATTTTAGAGGGGGGGGGGGGTTCCAGTCATAACCCATTCTCTTTGTCACCTAACCTCTGGATGACAATGAAGGGACGAGGATTTACCTTGTTAAAGAAAGTGTAGTGTACTTTAACAGCGTGGAAAAACAACCAAATATTTTTTTGGTGAAAATATTGCCCAAAGATCTTGTCGATGTCAGGCGAAGGCGTCTTCTAAAGGACCAAACTCATTGAAGGGAAATGGCCACTACGACTCCGCACCCTAGGGGAGTTTTTCGATCATGTCATTACAGTGCCTGTCCAGTGGACTAAGTAGACATTAGTCCTTGCAACGCATGTTGTGGATAGGCTACACCAAAATACCCGTCAAGGCGTACCAGCTATCTCAGATGAGAAATCTCGGTCGAAGAATGAGAGAAGAGGAGACGTCCGTAGAGGAGCGTGCCAGAAGCAGCACACGTATGCAGTGTCAAAATGACTCCGATTGGATTAGGCTAGACTTTTTGCGCGCATGGGACTTAGTTCAGTCACTAGTCTGTCTGGACTGCGTGGCGAACTTGAGACTTCGTCTGGTCGTACACTCGTGACCACTGAAACCGTGGGGTGAGTATCCAGTTATTAGGATGTGCCACAAGTTCTGTCCGAATCTTGAACAAACAACTGAACTAAACATTTTCACTAAATGTTGGTTCAACCATAAGTGCACTTTTCCTGATTATCTGTAACTTTCATCTATTAAGGGCTTATTAATACCTTATTTATTGTAAAATTCTTTTAGATTTGGTTATTCGAGGAACTCACAAATGCCAGTTCCAATTTCCTCCTGCTGTGTTGCAAAAACTGTTTATTCCAAATATTTTTGTAGGCTACGAAAGGTGTGGAGGTTTGTAGAAGGGGCAGGGTAGCCGGGACAATAAGGTGGTGGATTAGGAATTTTCTTCCAACCAAGTTCTTTTTCGATCTTTTGTGACTAGATTCCTGATGAGACATCACCATTTTTCGATTCAATAGAACGTTTTTATTCCTCACAGCCTGGTTGTTCAAATGGCTACCCAATTACTGACGGTAGATTTGAGCATTACTTATTGCTGCATTGGGTGGTAACAATTCAAGGTTGATTACTCCTTGGCAATCCCACCAGGTTGAACGAAAAAGAACCTTTTTCCTCCTCAAACGAAGCCACCGTCTTCGACCTGGTGCTTTCATTGTAGCGAGATCTCTTGACTAACAGAAATTCCTAAAAAATTCACAAAAACTAACATTTAAACGTCAAAAATCTTGCAAGGACTTGTGTAGGTGTAGGGGATAGCCACATTAAGATTCTCCCAAGATGTATAAGCTATCTCAAGTAGGATAAGATGTCTCGTTCAAAGAGTGAGCTCATGCTAGCGGTTAAGTGTGGTATTGGACTCAAGTACTTGGCACAGTTTCGAGTTGGTTAAGCCACTCAATTGGGGCCAGGCCTTGGGAAGCCGTCCAGTCACAAGACCGTCGCGACTGCATACCTCGCCTAGGCGATGTTGATCCGGTGGTGGGAACTAAGGCTAGTCAGGCCACCAGTGAGGCTGTGGGATGAGTATGCAGGTGCTCCCTCCTGTAGGTGAGGCTGCAGCTGAGCGACCCGACGCTGACGCTGGAGGCGAGCGTGTGCGTGGCGGACGCGGCGGGCCACTGGGTGGTGGACAGCAGCAAGCCCCAGGCTGTCCTCCTCCTCTACCCCGCCTGCCTCCTCATCCTCTCCTCCTCTGCCCCGCGCACCTACCAGTTCCGGGTGAGTCCTGCCTCGAACCACCTACCCTCTTGCACCAAAGGAATGGAGGTTCTGAAGAGCCTAGGGTTAATCACTTGTCACACCAATTGGTCAACCTATCTGTCTGCGCATTTTTTGGCAGTCCGACAGCGAGGTAAACCTTTGGGAAGATTTTATTGCCAGTCGATCTCTTATCAGGTCATCCCATAAGTTCTGTCCGGAACGAAATTTAGGGAGAATTATAGTTTATAATAGACCCAAGCAGTATTCCTCCGTTTACATGCATTTAAGCTGATAAAACTTTAGGGTCCTTAAAATTACAATTTACTTGGAAGAAAAATCCAAGCATTATTTGGGGCACATAATGTTTTATGAATTCAAGAAACGAAACTCAGCTTAGCAGACGACGAAATGGCTGGAAACACTCACCGAGTGTATGGAGAGGAATGTGTGGATGATATAAGGTGGTTTGCGAAATCCAGAAGAGGAGATTTCATCTTCCATGAACAATGAGGATCGAACCGGCTGCAGTCAAGTTGAGTTTGTTGTCAATAAGCAGCTTCTTGAAGCTGCTGCCCATAGCTCCTCATCACTGTCTTCTTCAAAAACCTGGAAAAGTTCCTAAACTTGGAAAATGGGTGCCTTCTCAAATCTCGGGTTGACGAAACCTACTCTCCATTCTAGCCAACTTGTTACTCTTTCCGGATGGACATGTGTCTGTTTTTTTTGCAGTCCAACAGCGATATAGGACTATGGGAGTCGATCTCTTCCTGTTCGCATCCAACTTCTCTGAACCACGAGAAGACGCATTGAACGCAAGGCGAACCACAATAGGATTGTGCATCCCTGCCGGTATCCGGAGTGTGTAAAGTGATGCACCATTATAGGGACACTGACTGGAAATTGGAGCCTTGGGTAGGAATCAGTGATCACCAAAGCCCTTCTTCCGCCGCTGTCGATGACCTCCAAGGCCTTTTTCTGCAGGCTTTCTAGAATAAGACCTGCTGCTTTTCTAGTGCAATCAGGTCGTCTTATTGTTGGTCGATCTCCATCTATTTGCACCCAACTCATCTTAAACCACGACAATAACGTAGGGATAGGGTAAATGCATCAAAGTATAATGAGGGAGGCTCCAGTCACCTTGGCCTCGGGTGGTTCCAGATTTCCTATCCACTCTCCTCTTCGTGGACAATAGGGTCGTAGGGGGCGAATCCAAGGACCTATAAACCATTCTGTCTGTTTTAATATTCTCCTAGCCCTACAAAAAGCTCGTTTGTGGTCGTCAGCTTTTATCTACCTACTCTTGTTGGACTGAGTGGTGCACGACGGTTTGCGGACGCGGTTAGTGCATCCGTCGGAGCAGAACTGTTCAAACTGGAACGACGAAATTAGCCCGCCATTGTCGGAGACGACCTAAACCGTACTTTTTGGAGATCTTATCTTATTGATACAAAAGCAAAATCACGGTTCTATCGAAGCAGTCTCTAGTAGCTCCTCCTTGCTAATATTAACCAAGAAAAAAGTATTGCTGTAGTTTTGACCATCAATATATCTCCAGTGATTTGTTCAAAGTGGTAAGTGCTAGAACCTATAAAGGGGTTAATATTAGCAATGGGAATGGGGAAGGTAGTTCGAATATTCTTGCTCTTTCTTTCGTCGTCACTGTGCCTTGCTCCTATGATATCCTAGCTCTTCTCCCAATGCAATTACATGCAAAGTTTTGCGGAATCTTTAACAACCTGATAGTCGATCTCCACCAATTTACATCAGTGTTTTATAAACCACATGAGAACCCGTTGGGCTGGTGTGCGTCCCCACTGGTACCTTGAGTGTGTCTCCAGTATTTTTACTTTCTGGTGGTGATGAACTGACTGGAAACTGAAGGCGAGTTGGTATGTTAAATCAGCAAGATAGATCCGCTGTTGGATAGACGATTGAGAGGCGATCATCAAAACTCGAATCCTGTTGTAATGGTCCTCTAACGCTTTTCGAGAGGGTTTTAAATTCAACACTTCGCTGCAATTACATGTCTGATATCTTAGTTAGATTTGAAACGGCTACATTTAGAGATTTCGTTATTTCAAATCCCTTTTTAGATGCAAGTGCCGATCGCCAATATCGCTGTCACCGCCTCGTCCGAAAACCCCAGCGTCATCAGCTTGAAAATTGTCTGTACGTTGATTCTTCTCCACCTAATCAACTTAACAGTTTCAATTAGATCGCAAAGTGAACCTATTTGCGTGTGCGGTATTAAACTATCCTTTTTTTGAAGCACAGACAGCTGCATCGGAAAACTTCTAACCAGTGATTGAAGCTCTCATGACTTTTGTTTATGGTTTTTTTTTCTTGCTGAAAGCCGGCGGCTCCCCACCCGAAGAACACAACCTGCATCTCTGGTGCACGGGGGTGTGCACTCGTGATCTCTTCTTCTCCACCGTCACAGAGTTCATCCGCTCCTCCAAGGTTTGTTTCATCCAAACTTTGTGCCAAAGTCATACTAGAGTGGTAGATGAGACATTCCTAAGTGGTCAGAAGCGGAATAAACCAATTGAAAGATGAGGTCCAGTGTGACTGGTTGCTTGCGTAAAAATACAAGCAACTGATTTGTTACTGCGATTATATTTGGTAAGCTCATGATAGGTCATATTTAAACCAATGGAAATGAATTTTAGTTTGATTGGAAGATCTTGATGGTAAGCAATCGCATATTAGTTAAATGTTTGCACCTCAAATATATCTCTTTGGCAGGAAGTTTAGCTGTTTGATTTACTTATCGTATTTGGTGCTTCCGTTACGAACTTTGCTGGTTATAAATAATAAAAATTTGATTTTTACAGGAGAAAATTTCCAGCTTCGACATCGCATCTCGACTCATTTTATACTTGTAAAGTATTCGTGAATTTGATAAGCTCACAAAAGTAGGACTGAGATGCGTCGAGCCATTAGGAATAACTGCAGTAACCACGCCGTTGATTTCTTTGGTGATATTAACATCCTCTGTTCGCCATTTTCATCTCCATTTATCCCAATAGAAGTCTTTTTTGATTTTCAAGCTATCTCGTCGTGTGTATTTTGTGTGTGTCTTTTAGTGGGAGCTTGAAAAAGTGCAGTTTCGGCACACGGTAAAACAAAATCTCTCTCCGTTTTTATTTTATTTTTCCTTCGTTGCTCCATCACACCCTCTGTGTGCACCCTTCACTCCACTTGGGAAGAAAAAGTTATAGTCACCAGCACCATCAATAACACTGCCAGCATTTCTACACACGACTGCATCAAAGACTCAACCAATCAGTGCTGCGTATTCACCTCTGACTAGACGCCGCACACCGATTAGTTGCATGGGTTTTGCCCGGTCACCCCACGATGTTGCACGATGCTGCTTAACCAGTGATGGCACTCATAAAACGCATAGATAACCGTAGGGTAGCGTAGACAAGAATCGCGTTTGGGTTGTGCAGTAGCTTATGGGAATCGAGCTGTATCAAATCATCCAATAAGTTTCGTCCGAATTTCACCACTTTTCAAACTGAACGCAATCTAAAAATTGCCAAATTCCAATGATGAAATTTTATTTATCAAAACATCTAAATGAGAATATGCTTAATTAAAACTCTCCTAACTTGAAGGGAGCACCCAGAAATCATTTGGCAAAGAATTCTTGATGAGCTCAAGACAGGAAATTCAACATCAACAGAAGCAGTGGCTAGAAATATCCACTTAATTTATGGAGAAGAAGAATGCCTGATTGAAAGGCGGTTGCAGAAGATAGTTTGCGAAATATATAAGGGGAGATTTCACCCTCTACAAAGACGAAGATCAAGCTGGACACGATCCAGTTGAGTTTGATGATAAGCTTCTTTTCAAACCTCGATTTGATGTCTGCTCTTTTCTCCATTCTCGTTCAATGACTGAGGATGGAAAATTGATCGTTTATGGAGATGTTAGGCATCGTAGCCTGTCTAAGTGGCAGATTCGTAAAGAAGACCCCTGCTACAGCCGCCGAGAAAGGCACTTAATGGAAAAAGGTTCTTTGTTTTTCAATCTGCTGGGATCGCCAAGGAGTGATCCACTTTGAATTATTGCTGCCACGTAATACAACCACATGTGATGCTCAAGTCTTCTGTCATCAGTTAGGGCGGCGTTTGAACCGAGCTTTGCGGAGGAAAAAGACCTGCTCTAGGGAGTCAAAAAGGGGTGATATTCCATCAGGACAACAAAAATCACTTTTCACAAGATTGGAGGAACTTGGTTGGGAGGAAATTCCTTATTCACCTTATTCCCCCGACCTTAGTTCTCCAGACGACTAACATTTGTTTTGTATTGAAGATGTAATCTTCATTTATTCGAAATTCTGCCAGAACTTATAGGATGACCTGATAGACAGAGCTAATGGGGGTGTAGGACAGTCTCCAAAGTGGTATCTGAGAGGTTCAGCACTACTCCAACCCTGGTTTACATTTCGTTCACTTCTACCCAAAGTGCTGCAACCCCCAGTCACCGCACTGAATGGAAGCTACACAAGCGGATTCCAGCCTGTTCTAAACCCTAATTTTCGCTAACCACATCGCTCTTTACAATCTCGTTTTAGCTGCCAAGGCGCAAAATTTCCAAACCCACGTTTGCCCAAACGGTAATTCCTACCCTCACCCATATTTCAAAAGCTATCTGTTATAGACTGTTTGCGACAGTAAGTAGGCAGGAAAGGTCCACGGGTAGAATATTTCTTCATCATGTGTTTGACTAAGTCGTTACTAGGGCAGTATTTGCGTAGATTTAGGAAACCAGCAGGTGGATCAGTCGTGTCATCAAGCTGAGGTGCATGGTACTTCTTCATGGTGAAGTCTGTAGTTCTGGCAACGTGGTTTTAATGCTTAGTAGTCTCTTGAGGTCTTGAAGTGCTTCACAAGTGAGCATCTTCGTTGTTGATAACCAAATGGAAAAGTGGTCGGCGACTTGAGATTTACTCGATTCGAAAGTAATTCAGTGGAAAAGAAAATTGCTCTCTTGTCGTCAAAGAGATTACTCAAACTAGACGTCGCTATCACCAGCGTCTAATCAGCTTCAAACTAGCTTCCTCGGAACTCGGAGTGAGGTGATTCGAGACTTTGGGGGAAGGGCTTCTGAGATCTGCTTTGCTTCTCTCGTTGATCAACTGCAACCTCAGCGGTCAGCAAACACTAGTCCTTCAGGTTAAGATCTGGGGGGTTCGGGGAAGGCCAAATATTGTGGCACTGGTAAAATTGGATCACAACCTATTCTGTGCCAACTCGACCCCTTCGACGCTTGTATATGTAGTAGCGAAGGTCCTCGTTGGGTGTTCCAATCTTAGTGTAAAGCTTGGAGCATTTTGCTTGTTTTCGTTGTAGCCATTGAGTTGTTGTGTTAATAGTGTTTTGAGGGATGTTTTGAGCAACAGTGACTAATATGTCATTATTTTGATCAACGTCGCGGCTACTCACTAGGATGTAAGTTAATCTTTTCCTTGCTGAATCAGGTAGACTTTTCCAGTCACCATCCACTCCCCTTGCTGTCATGATCCACTTGAATGCAGAAGAATCAAAGCTCTTGCAAGGAGGTATTAATAAACTACTATTCTTAAGAATTTATTGCAAACTTTCTGCGCATCCCCTGGTTTCATTCTAGTATCGAATCGTAATTTAATTAAGTATTTATAGGATATACCCAGTACTCTGACAAGCACCTTTATCCATTATCACCAACTGAACGCGATTTTCCGTTGAGTAGCTCACATTAAAAGCTTGCTTCGTTCAGACACTTAACAAATTCTGTTCCACTAACTTCATTTTCTCAGGCCAATGACGGCTCATCAGGGCCATCGCGACAACGCAGCGCCACTCGAGCGCCCGGTGTGGGGGTTGGTGGTGCTCCGCCGGTCTTCCGTCGCTCTAGCAGCTGTCGCTCGACCAGTGGCGGGGCCGCGGGCATTCTCGAGGAACCCACCGGCGCCTCGCAGCCCCAACAGACCTTCTTCGAGCTCAGACCAGCCCACTCCGGTCCCCTGGCGTCCCCAGACGTCGGCGAAAACACCCCCGATGGGTCTCAGTCAGGCACCAACGACCTCTCCACCGGACCCCCATGCACCAACACCGTGGCTGTTACAGATCTCACTAACCTGCCCGGGTGCAGGTTCCTTCCCCACGGTTGTAGAGCCAGAGCCATTGTCAAATGGCCTGGTTGGTGACTACTTATTTAGCGAAACTAGTAGTACTTCGTCACACAGAGCCTCTCTCTCCATTTTAGATGACATTCTCTCAATGGCGAAACGTCTGGAGGCGGGCGAAAATGGTGCGAATAACCAGTTTAGCATTCAGCAACAGCAGAGTCAAGTAGAGGAGCATTTGACCCACTTGCGACTGGATTGTACAGCCCTGCAATCACATGCTTCGCTTCTTCAAGCCAGTGATGGACGAGGGGGCGGAAGATCTCCTATGGCTGCTGCTGGCAGCGGCGGCGGTGGTGGTCACAGTAACCGGGGATCACGGCAGAATTCTCCGGGTCGAGCAATCGGTGAGGGTAAAGGTGTGGCAACTAAAGTTATTCGGAGGAAAAGGACCGGTGAGAAATATAAACCTACTGATGTTGTTTCAGTAGCATGATTAATTCGAAGTTGTTTACCCGTTGTCGTGTGCGTAAGCAGATCGACAGAAGAGCGCCATTAACGCGGACGATATTCTGCGTTCGACTGGAAACTTTCGTAAATAACTCACTTTCAAATGTTTTCGTCTCCATAGAGCACGCATCGCATGCACGTTTTTGCAAAACTTGCCTCATAACATGGGTGGTTATCGCATGTTGTGATAATCAAAGCATAACTCTCATAAATGCTTGATTCACTGATTAAAAAAAAACAAAATCTGAAACCTTATTAATTCGATATAAGACGGATGTAACCGCTGCATGCTTGTAAACTCAACCTATGTTTAACATAGTGAATTCTGCGTTCTACCAAATTATCTGACTTTCGATTCGTTCGTTCGCATAGATGAACTTACGCAGAGGAATGAACGCGACGCGAAAATTTTACAGATCATCGAGCTCTACTGCGGTAGCAATCTTCCGAAAGGCGTTCTTCAGCCTCGTAAGTTCAGACAACTCCTTAATATTACAGTATGATGACGGTAGAGTAAATCTTGTGTCCCTTGCTGTACAGAGGAATTCATGATCACTGAAACAAATATTTCGACTTTTCTAAGTGCTACCATTTTTAGCCTGTATTAATCCCAAGTAGTGTGTTTTATCTACGTTTATTCTATTCCACAGTTTCCACTCCAAAGGTAAGATTTAGTTTGCAAGTCCCGTGTTATCTTTTGATGCGTGAAGTTATCAACTTAGTAAAAAACTCCATCCCTCATACATTCGATGCACTCTACACAGCAACAAAAAACCCACCGGATTTGCTACTAACTTGTGTTTTGACCAATCATAGTAAACTTATGCATGCATCAATGGGCAAAGTACAAAGCACTAGTGATGGTTTAGAGTCGTACCTTTGCTTTCCATCCTCAAAAATGAAATTCTGGATTTAATTTTGTTATGCTCATTTGTCTTTACCCGATAATTTGGAAGGACTAGAGCTGGTTTTTTTAGGATGCTACTATAGTTAGTATGGTCGATACTTAACAGTGGGTACCGCAACGTTTGCTCTAATGGAAGTTAATACTAGACTAAGGCACACATTGGGAACTAGTTGGAGTGCCTCAAGTGGACTGCAATTTTCTCGATTAGGATTTCGCAGCCGAAAGATTAGCACTGCACAAATATTTCAATCAGTGCAATAGTGAATTATCTCATTCCTTCGAAGCTCAATGCCCACTCAACTAGGTTTTATCACCTATTTCCGTACTTCTAACACTTTAACATTCTTCGTATTTAGTTGAATTCACCCTAGCCCATTTATTGTCAAAATCATGGTTAATAGCTGAATGAAAGCTCGTAAAAATAGAGGTTCCCTTGAAAAGCTAAAGCAATATCGGCTTTCCCTAAGCCACAAATCTACCGGCAGAGCAGAATATAAATTTACTCAATCAGACCCTGTTTTGGCTTAAATGTCGGTTGGTAGATGTGCTTCCAGGATTTATACGTTCTAAGGACAAAGAACTCTAATGAGAACGCCAATTGTATAGGCAAATCCTAGTGACGGGCAGGTTAGTACAGGTTCTTTTATCTGTCGACGAAAGCATAGAAGCTCTAGGTGATAAGGCTGCATGCTCGCCTAGCTGGATAGGACCGCCTAATCCCGTGTTTCCCCACTAACGCCCAATCTCATTTCACCTAGTTGACCTGACCCAGCTGCGTCTGAATTGCGCGGAGATGCGAGGAGCCAAGGAGACATCGCTGCCTCCGCCACAAACGCTCCTGTCGGGTGCCTGGCGTAGTACCTACGAGGACACTGAGCCCCTACGCCCCCCTCCCGTCATTCTGCCCACCTCCGCTGCTGCCCACAAGTCCTGATACCACCCTCTCCTCTCTAGTATTGGTCATTCATCTCTAATCTTCTTCCTGATTGGCCGTATAACCACCCCTCTTCTCTTGTTGGTCAATCGTCTTTAACCTACTTTTTGATTGGCCGAAAATCCACTTCCTCATCTCCTATTGGTCGATTGTGTTTAATCTACTACTACCGCCCCCTTTAGCCAATGGCCATTGATCTACTCTCTGATCGGTAGTTATCTTCATCAACATACTCAATCATGATGCCTACGCCAATGTCTTCGTACATATCACTTTTTCTCAGTCGAGTTTGGTAGGTGAAGGAGAAGGCTTTACCAACGTGTTTTTATTGTAATATTTGACAACCTTTCAAAAAAGAAGCAGAGGAAGGCATGAACATGGTGTTTGGAATCGATTTTATCGACATTTTTTTGGATGCTTGTTTTTCGTATATGTGTTAGGGGTTTCCACGTACCTCGGAACAATTTAAGCCTCTGCACTCATATTTTTGGTGACAGCCAGGCTAAGGGATCTAGACGGTGACCCTCCATCTGAATAATGGACGGGGATAATTGTAGTACCATGGTGATCCGCGACTGAAATGGAAATAAGGCGACAATTTTCACTGAAGATTGAAAGCAATCTCGGCTGCTATGGGCGGGGTTTGTAACTTAACCAGGCCTCACACACGTACAAGCTGTAGGTGGGGTGCAACTTGGTCGTGTCAAATTATCATTAGCTCTAAACGTAGTGAAGCTGGGTCTTTCGTGATTTGGAGAAGGCACTTAAGTATATGAGGGCATTAATCAATCCCTTAATAAGCCCTACGCAGTTAGATGACCTGTAAATTGACAGTTTTTTTGGCTACTGGGTACAAGCACACTTTTCTCGAGCACTGACTGCCAGTCATACGTGCACTTACCATGGGTACCAATAAATCGTATTTACTAATCCAGACAATACCACCAACACATCGAAAACTCAACTTTGTCCCTTTGCAGTTGCGCCTCCAGGGCCTATGACAACCACGTGATCAACAATCCAGCCCCAAGTAGCATATTTGCGGACAGCCTAATGAGACCTTAGGTGTTTAAAAAACGGAATTTGTGCAACAATCGCAGTGAACAGCAGTCACATGTGCTGTTGTTTTTACTTGGTGTCCTCTAAACAAATCACATGAAATATGAGGTACATCTTGACGTGGTATTTAAACACGACGGTTTTCTATGCAGAAAACAACTTATCAGACGCCCTTATTGGAGCAAAGTGAGTCTTCTTTGAGACTTTCCATTGAAGAAAGGGTACTAAAAATGAAATTAAAGGTGATGCGCCTCACTTGCAAAGAAACTGGGTTTCATTAGGTAGGGAACAACTTAGCTGTTGATCAATGAAACAACTTAGCCGTTTCTGACTGCCCAATTGGCAACTGAGGCATACTTAACTGTGGTATAGTGTCTGGTAGAATTACCAGTCTTGATACAGAATAATATTGAATTTTTCATTCTCATTCCTGTTTAATTTTTGCATGAACGGAGAGACTATTAAGTGACTCACAATGAAGACGTGAAAGAAAACACGATGAAACTAATTTCACATTTCCACAGAAATGACATTTGTGAACCCAGGTAGTATTAAATCGAGATCAAAAGACTTAAAGTAGATTTAAATGGCTTTGAATTTAAATTGTGAAAGCTGCACCGAGACGTCTAATGGTTATTGACATTCTCATAGGTTGGAATAGAAACCAAGTAGCATTTCTCGTGAACTTTTCTCCAGATCATTCTTGTTTTTTGTGTCTGCGAATTTACCAAAAAATGAATTTTGAATGAGCTATATAACCTTAATTCCAACCCGGAGCCGAAACGATATATGTTAATGAACTGCATCTAGTACTCACAAACACCGAATAAATAACTACACCATTTCAGAGGATTGAGGAAGAATATAAATGAATGGTGTATTAAGCAACTCCGAGGTCAGTCCATTGAAATGGCGTTAAACATGCGTCAAGATTTTAGCTTTAAATGAAACATTTTATTGGTGTAGATGTTCTTAGGAGGTATTGTTTCATCCATAGCAGAAGCTTACCAAGACCATAGAGGTAGTGACAACGAAAAATAAATGTTGCTGTTAGCTTCCCGTCAATTTTTTTCATCACCATCATACGTTGGAAGAATTTTTTCTAAATGGGGGAGTTCTACCATCAGTTTTAAAATCGCTGACAGATTGACAAAAAGTCAGTCAATAAAAAGGGTTCAGCTGATTGAGGGTTTGCAAAAAAATGTTTGTTAAAATGTCGAAAGAATCAATCACTTCTAAAGAGGAAATTCGCATGCATTAAGGTATATTTTGTACCAAAAAGTGACAAATTTCATCCCAAAGTAGATCATTTCAATGGGGACTCGAGAAACTCTCATGCCGCCTGATTAAGTGCAAACCACAGGAACGAATCACTCGCACGCGCTACTAGTTATTTGATTGCCTAAATCCAATTACCGAGGGCCATGTTAAAATCCATAGGACCTATAAAACCTCTGCGCCTTAGCACAAAAGAGCGGATTTTCGGAGCGAGCAATTAGCGACTCAGTAATGGCCCTCAACACCATCTGCCGTGCCAACCCTGATCCTACGGCTTGTATGCTCAGCAAACCGCGCTTTGTTCGCAAGGATCTGGACGAGAGAGTCGAATCCTACTTCCTCCAAGTTGTATACGAAGCCTACCAATGCTACAACGATCCTGCGGACCTCTGCATGGCCATCAAACAGTGTCTCGATAAACGATTCGGTTACATGTGGCATGTTGTTGTTGGTCCTGAATTTGCGAGGTTAGTTTTTCTCTTAAGCAGTTCTTATTTTAGTGGGATTTAAAATTTTCTTCAATCAGACAAATTTCGGTCGAGGCCAAAATTTAGCTATTTAGTCCACACTTTGGCTAAATATAATTTCATCGATTTTTTGCTACCTAGGTGAATTTAGCTGGAAATTACAACTTAGATTACTTTTTTGTTTTAAATCGATTATCAGATTTAATGCGATCAATATAAATTTTCCCATTATGCTTTGGGAAACTTTTTAGGACGAACTGAAAAACTGTAGCTGTTAAAATGCACTTTTCCGAATGTAGTTTTTTCGAAAGCAGGTTCAAAGAAAGACTATAGCCACAATTTCGCTCCTTTTACTTTGTTTTGCAAGCGGAAATTAGTCAAGCTTGTAAGCTCAGTGCGACATTGAATTACTTTACACGAGATTTTAGGTCTCCCATAAAAATTCACATTTTCCGACCGTGAGAATACGGGAATCTGAGACCACATTAATAACATTAACTCCCTCATTATCGTCACAATATGCACACTAATTTTCTTACACGATTGATGGCTAGCATTACCCTCATCGGCAGTGATGAGATGAAAACACCGCACACAAACTAGTGTAACCTCAGTCGTCAAATAGACTGATTCAATTGTCTCCCTCACATGCGAGCTAAGTGCATTTCTCAATCTCTGTCGAGATCAATCAATAGCGCTACTCAGGCATGTTAGGCGACCAATTAGTGTGAATGCTTGCTCTCGGGGCCTAAAAAGAGACTGCCGTAAAAAGTTGTGGAGCCTTCTCAGAATATTTTCCACCAGGACTACCGACAGTCATCATGTACAACTATCGACAAACGAATTCATACGTAGCAGATTCCCGGAATTGCTCTACGGCAAAACCCAGGTATCTACAGCGATCGATAGACCCAGAATATGAGTCAGAATTTCTTTACTGGGTGCGACAAGTTTACGATAGCTACGAAGACCCAGAAGAGATGTGCACTGCTCTAAAGCACAGATTAGAGGAGGAGTTCGGTCCTACTTGGCATGTCATCGTCGGTGACTACTTTGGAAGGTAAATTTAATCGTGAAGTAATTGGATTTTGTTGTGTGCTTGTGGCTGTGATCGACTGGTTCGACTTACTGTGAGATTTCAAAATTTGATTTTGAGGCTAATTGAATAATTTTGCCATTTCCAGTTAATTAAGCACACTGCGTGGCGGAAGAGTACATTAATTTGCAATTCTTGCAAATAATTTTTCTCTAAATTGCAGTCACTTCGAGCACGAACCAAGGAGCTTCTGCTACATAACCTACCAGGGTCTTTCATTCCTCATGTTCAAATTCGGTTAACGGGCTTCAGAAGACGGAGATGGGAAAGATGAAGGACCGAATCACCTCGAACCAGCTCTATATTTTTTCGCCCAATCCCATATGCCTTAACTGTCCCATGTTTATTGATAGAAATTATTGATTGTTGCATACATTATCCCTCGTCAAGCCTAGTTGCTTCTGTGACCCTAGTTTAGTGAGGCCGTCAAAACTTAAATTAATTATCGCTAAGGTAGACACATTACAAGAACTTTACATCTACTATGGCTAAATTAACTAATATCAATTTAATTACTAACGAAAATCTTGCTCCAAAAGACGGAAAATATGAGAAATAATTACTTTTTTTGGAAAGAAGTTCGTTCGTGAACCCGAAGAGTGAAATTCACCTTCTCCAATTAAACAAGGCCAACGTTCAAGGCTCCAATGATGGGAGATTTCCATTAAGCTCCAGCCAATAGAAATGAAGACGGATTAATAACTACCGGCCAGTTATCCATAAGGTTAGCTTATGTGCAACGGGAGCATAGGAAGATGTTTTTATTTTGTATAGAAAGGAAGCCATATTTTGTTCCCCTCAAAAGGAAAAAAAGTAACTCAAAACTAGTTTAGTTGTTAGACAAAATGTAGTACTTAATTATCTTGAATGTTTTTGACAAGTTCACAGAGCTTCATGTAAAATTTGTGGTTTGGAAGGAAGGGTAACACAGTAGAGTTTATGATATTGAGTTCTGTTAGTCTCCTTTAATATGAAATGGCCTTCCTTTAAAGTCGTGATCAACACTACGATGGATTGCCAAACATAATCAGATCGACAATCTGCTCAAACGCATCAATTTTGAAAAGGGGACTTAGAGCAACTGAGTAAGAGAGCAGTAAGAAAAGATGTCAAGGAGGGCAAGGGTGATAACTAGGCGTGACTCGTAACAAGTGCTCTACTCATTCAATGGAACTACTCCATTCTTCAGTGATAAATCTAATGTAGTTCGTCACTTTCCACAGACCAAAGCTGACTCACCTTGTGAATGTCAGCTGATTTAGCCGCTTTTTAAAAAGTAAGATTTTGACATGAAATTTGAGGAAGATTAAGTCAAGTCTCCACTAAAGCAGGTGGTTGGCCTTCATGTTTTGATTCATGAAGTCCCAATGACGACAACAAGCTCTTCGACAGTTAAACAACTTCACTAATCCAACTCGAAGAAAAGTGAGCATCGGAGTCACAACCACAAGAGGACTAAGCGAAGCTCGCTTAACCGACTGTGCGTCACTCATCCTCATCGAATTATTAATCATCAGCACCATGATAAAACTACGCAATCTACTCTCGTACTACTTACATAATCTTAGTACAAAGCGTTTATTGACTCCATTTCCCAAAAAAGCTACTAATTACGTCATCACAAAGCACAGACACAGAGAGTAGCCAAAATAGTATTTTTTTATATTTTCGTGTCTGAACTTCATCGATAAGTTAGCGCTGCAGATTAGGGGGCGTAGGTAATGACAAGAGGGTAGCTAAAACGCGCGCACACCAGTGTTGCCGTGGCAATTTCGAAGGGGACAGAGAGGAGCACGAATGGGAGCGCCAGACTACAGACATCGTCGGCCAACTAGGAGTCGAATTCGTCCGGGAGGGAGTAGATTGTCAGCGAGGTCAGGTGGCCGTTGCCCTCGAGGACCTGTGGTGCAAAGAGAACCCAGACGGCGATTAAAAAAGAGCAATTTTTCAATCTTTTCTACTGATAAGGGGTTCTACAAATTTGAAAGCCTAGGGAAAATGTGTTTAGCATATTTCGCAATCCTTAGCAATCCTAAGGATGCGCTTCTACGTGTCTTAAAGCTGACTCATCTTGAAGAGAACCTTTTTAGGGCAATCACTTGCGCTACCAAATTAGTCTAGCTAACTTCCTGCGTAGTCTCAATAAGCCTCCGAAGCTGGTACAGCCGTCAAGCACCGAGCGGACGCCTAATCACTGCAACAGATCTTCAGTGCAGAACTGTGGATGTATTGCGCTGTAAACCATTTTGTTGAACCACGCCTGACTCCAAAATGTAATGATTATGCCTACCTAGCCCCATCCACGTTGGGAAACTACACCATGGAAATCCCTCAACCACCAGGTACGAAGCAAAAGCACATCCTAAGCAGCAAATCTCCTGTCTCATTCAAACCACAGAGCTGAATTCAATCTGGCCGACTCATAAGTTCTGTTCGAATTTTGCCTTGTTAAACTGAACGAAATTTAAGGAGTTATATTGTTGAATGAGCTGACCATGGTTGTATGTACTATTAAATTAAACTGATTAGACTTCATTCTACGGAATAATAACAATCGCAAGTTGGCATCTGCTCTTATTCCCATTCTAACCAGCTCTCTTCACCCTTTTTGATGGATAAATTTGCGACCAGCGGCAGACACAAATGTTAAGCGTCGTAGACAGCGGCGGGGTCGTAAGTGTGGGAAAGTCCCCAGCCACAGCCTCCGAGAAGGGATCTTCACGAGAAAGAGGTTCTACTGGTTCAATTTGGTTGGGTCGTCTGGGATTAACCTACTCTTAATTGTTGCCGGCTAATGAAGCAGCAATTTATGCTGAAATCTATTACAAGCAACTAGGATGACGTTTGAACCGAGCTTTGAGGAGGAAAAAAGACCTGCTCTAGTGAATCGAAAAGGCGTGACGTCCCATCAGGGCATTGCAGCACTACCCCAGACAGTAAGAATCACGACACAAAGGATCGAGGAAGCACTTGATTGGGAGGGAAGTCACCATCCGCCCCATTCTCCTTCAGAGGACTACCATTTGTTTCGCAGGTTGCAAAAACAATTGGAAGAAAGAGCTTTTAAGAGTTACAGGAAGAGGTTGAAACAGACATTTGTGAGTTCTGGGATTCAAAACCAAAGTAATTTTACGGTAATGAAGGTATTCGTTACCTTGTTAACAGAAGGATCGAAGTCCTAGATAATCAAGGAAAGTACGCTGATGATTGAATCTTTAAGTAACTGTAACATTTGTTCAATTCGTATGTGAAGACCTAATCGTTATTTCACAACACAAGTAATTCCACCAGGTGACCAACAGCTGACCCCAGCCCCTCTGCGACTACATCCTAGGAGGAGAAAGGGAAGAGGAGGAGGGTACAGACCTCGAAGATGAGATCGCGGTAGTTGTAGGCCTGGGTGACGCCGAAGGGGCACTTGCGCAGCGCCTCGGTGCGATGCACCACCACCGGATCCTCCGTCACCACGTCGCCCAGTAGCGCCTGGATCTGCAAAGACAACAACCGAATGGGTGACTCATCGGTCCTACCATCCTCCTATGTTACTGCCTTAATGGCGGGGGATGAGGGAGAATTTCACAAGGTCTTCATTAAGACATAACTAAGTTGATTTAACCTGGTGGTTTCTAAATAAAGCAGTGCTCATGCTAAAGGCGATTGAGATTCAAGTCGGGGAGAAGTTCAATGTTCAGAACTGCTATATGCTTAAATCAGCAGATACTCGGAAGAGGGACCCCTTCTACCCGGATAAAGATCTGATGAGTGAGGCCTGCTGAAGGCTTGAGACATAAACGAAGCGAGGAAGATACCTATCCGACACAAAGGCGCCATGTACCGGAACCCTCCGCCACACACCTGATTCGAACGCAGTTTCATTCATATGGCTTCCTTTTATGTAGCTCTATTCGTGTTTCTTATAACGCTGGTTCCCTGCATACTTCCGAAGTGGTAACTTGCTCGATGCCCCTACATCTCTAACCTCACCTTTGGCCATCTCAGAAGCAGAATGATATTGTTCGACAGGTCAAACTAGCCAACCTCGATGACGGTAAGGCATATGGCATGGCTCCCTGTTACTTGTCTCAACAGGCGCAACCCTCGTGTGGCTGTTGCTTTCCTTGACCGTGTCAAACGAATGCCGAAACTGCCTGTCAAGGCAGACAACGGAGCGAACACGAGAACCGAGCAAGTGGGGTCTTAGCCCCTGCATATTAGAAGGCAACCTCGAGGAGTGAAACATTAGACAACCCTAATTCTTTGAAAAGAGCCCCTTTTTCTAGGGGGTATTTGGCATTCTTTTAGCGTTTAAGATTTTGTCGGAAACATCGGCAATAAGTGCTACTTATTCGTTCGTTAGGTTCGAAACTTATTTCAACTTTACAAAATTTCAATAGTCCAATATTTGAGCAAAACGCCCTTTAATAACTCCATTTCTTGCCGGAATAGTGAATTTAACCTGAAAATGATTAGATACTCGGGAAAATAAGTGCTAAACTTTCAGTGCCTTAAATGAGTAAGTTAAATGCACTGGATGAGTGTGATTTTGATTAGCTGAAACCATCCTTGATTACCTCTTGCGCTCGAAGACATATCAGACTTGACAGTGAGGCAGCTGAGCGAAAGATTTGAATAACTAGCTTGTCTTCATCAAAATATAATGGGAGATTTAGTTATAGTCGCAAAAAGGTGTGAACTTGTGTCGACTTGGTGCCATAACCATCGAAATTCCTCCAGTGGTTTCAAATTGCAGACTTCAATTACAGGATATGGGGTTTAAGTATCTAACCGAGAGAACGCGAACTTTTAGTTAACCTTATCACCTAATTAATGGCGGCAACTGGATAAGACATCCCTTCTTTGCATCAGGCGACCTCTTGGAATGCTCCGCCCACTTCGGTAGACTGGGATGGGATGCGCCGAAGTACGTGGCAACAAATCCTGTGGAGATGCCTCACAAAGGTCTGCATTTAAGCCTATCAACGTGAAGTACTCGGCGGTGTAACATCACCTTGGCATGATTTGACCGCTCATTTACACGACATTAACAAATTACAATAGGAGCGAAATCGAAATGCAATGAATGTACGAGTTAGGCATGATTATCTGAAAATAACAAACCTTACTATTCGAGAAATCCACATAAATTGTCAGTTTATTTACTTCGTTTACAAAAACATCGGGATCAATCTGCTATAAACTTGAGCTTTTTTAAATAATTTAGCAGTTAATTAATTAATTAAGGATATCTGACAAATACTTTCTATAAGTAAATCCTTATAAATTACCTGTATAGTGCATATACATTGCAAGTGTTTCAATGTTTTGCCATTTAGATAGATGTTGTAGTTGGATTTTTCATTTATCCAGTTAAAGTGCTAACCGTGGATACCTTAAATGTGGAACGCAAAGAATGGACATAGTGATGCGTGAATACCAAAAAATAAAGAACGTGACGACTACTCGAAAAGACTACCAAAAAGATATTTTCGTTACTTCATTTACAAATTTAAACATCAGAATCAATCCGTTATGAAATTGAGCATTTTTCGAAACGATATGACAGTGATTTAATCAGAGACATGTAAAAGTGACCGCTTCAAAAGAACCCCTTAGTAAAGAATTATGATCATTATAACTTTAACAAAGTGTTACCATCTAAAAAGACTACGGTTTTAGATTTCTACTTATTAAATTATTACTTAAGTTTGAAAGAATCCACAGGTATCCGAGATATGCCCAAGAAAAAAACTCTTTCTATTTTAAAGAGCAAAATTTCTTACCACTTGTTGCATAAGGTTATCACTGTATCAGTGCTTCACAACAGTGCCCGACTCTCATTGGCTGACAGTTTGAGATCTATGTCTCTTACTACTAGTTACAAGTTACTGCTTAGAAGCATTTATGAATTTCTCTAAGCTATAAGTTGATGTCAAGTTCCCTCCCCTTAAGTTCCCTCCTTTCCCTTACAGGTAATGCGTAGATATGCGGGATACTGCGATTAACTAGTTGGGTTACGGTGTATTGGAGACGAAGAAGAAGAGGTCCTGTAGTTATTGCGAATATCTCCTCCATGTGTACAATTGACTCTCTATTATCGGTAGGTAGGAGGAGGAGGAGGAGGAGATCAAGAAGCGCCATCGCCCAGAGAAAGGGGAGGGAATGGGTGCTTACCTTGGAAGAGGGGGTGATGACAACCTCTCTGGTCTCGCCGTTCTCCTGTTTCACCGTCAGCGGGATCTCGAACGGACAGCGATAGTACCTACGGAGCAACGACACAAGGGGACTTTGTGAGGCTTTGCCATACAGTGAGTGGTTTATCTCACTCTTGACAAACTCTAATCTATCCCCACTTCACCACAAAAGGAAGAACATACATTCAATATCTTCCTACTCTTCTTTCTAACTACAGGCCAATGGGTCCTCAATTTCCAAATATGAGTTTCTCCACTTTTACTACCAGAGGACCAACATTTCTAACCAGCTCAGATGCACCATAGTTTTCTAATGGCTAGATACTCGAATGCTCTCTCTCTCTCTCCATCTTATTGGTGAATTCCTATTTACCTGGTTTAGAGGAGATGATTATAAACAGTGAGGAGACCAACGACCCAGTGGATTTTTCAGTCCTCCTACAGATTTCACGATTGCTAACCGTTCCAGAGTTCCATCGCCACAGTCTTAGGAGCTATTATGAACTAATCAAACCTTACTTGACATATCGAATTCCGGTTAATTTACATTTTAAGGGGTTACATCAGGTGCCAACTGACTGGATGCAAAACGTAAGGTTCAAAGTCACAATCAAGCTCGTCGAACTCAGAACAAGATTTGCTCTACTATCACTTTTGAATTCTGGTTATTTTAATACGGAAGAATACCAAGTCTATTAAGGACTTTATTAGGCTCTCAGATAGAGTGGTTTTTTGCATTCATCTACTATTTGAGGCTATTGCAGTGACCCGACTAAGGCCCATCACTCTTAGCACCATCGAATAGGTGACCTGAGAGCCTCGTCAAATCGTCTAGCAGGTCGCGCCCCCGCACAGCTAAGAGCGCACGTTTATTTCCCCAATTCACCCAGGTTTGACCAATATATCCAATCAATCTACTCTCGACACACTTTAACGAGTGCAAGATTAACATGCGTACTATCTTCTGCTTAATTTAAACCAAAAGTAATGTGAGCTTATGAGAAGGAGTTGGTTTAGTCGGCTAAAAGTGCCCGTGCCTATCTATCCCATACTAACCATGTCGGATTCACTTTACTAAAGTGTTAGGCATCGATGAGGGGTTAACGGCGGTGCATTGCTCGTTTGAAACGGCTGAAACATTTTTAGTCTGGCGTCTACCTCCATTAGCCATGTTCGATACGAGATATTTTAAGCCGCAAAGCCTCCACACAGATATGAGCTGTGTGGCTGTGCGCCGCCTGGTTGAAATGCCAAATATCTCAGTTAGTTCCTTAATTAGGTGTCGATTGTACAACTGTGAAACAAGTGGACAAAAAGACCCGAAAATTTCCAAATCTACTGCCTCGAAGATGTCACAGGAATACGTTGATTTAATCTGTAAAAGGCTTCCACCGAGTAACATGTGAACGACTGCTTACAAACTCGGCAAACAGCTCTTCGAATTCGATGCAAGATTAATACTGGTCCTTTATCCCACAAAGGCTTTCACCATACCCCACGTGAGCGGCTTCGAAGCAATTGGTTGAATTTGACGAAAATTCCAGAGTTTAGGGTTTCGATTTTAGACCATGTCAGGTCCTGGCTCCCTCAAACCACAAGAACTTCTAACAGACATGAGGTGAACGAAATTGACACAAGATCAATTGCACTCTCCACATCAGATACTGGTTACTTAAATCACAAAAGCCTCTGCCAAGTGTCATGTCAAAGGCTGAAAATGTAAGATTCCGACGGTAGATCAACTCTACCAGCTGAGTCGGCCACTACTGTCACCAGGTGTCCGGTTAACGGCCAAATACACAGAAGAAGGCAGTGACAGCAGAGAGTAGAGATTTCACGGCTTTGAAGAGGTTGGTGTAATCGACTGCTAATTTTTGCAGTCTACCTCTCCGGTTGCACCACCACATCAACTCTACTCATCAAGTCAGCTACAGAGATCACCAGATGTCCGATTAATGGCTATCGTTCCGCCTATTCCCAGAAGAAAGCAGAGACGGAGTGAGGAGAGAGCGGGAGGGGGGTGACGCACGTGCCGAAGTCGAAGTCGCCGGGGGCGTTGGTGTGGAGGACGAAGGAGGCGACGCGGCCGCCGCGTCCCTCGAAGAGGACGTCAAGGCCAAGGGTGAAGAAGTTGTAGAAGAAATCGCAGCGCCGCTGTCGCCCCTGGCGCTGCCACTGCGGCAGGTGGATGAGCATCTTGTCTTGCGTCTTGAAGAACCGCCGGCTCGGCGAACCCAGTGCCGACAGCACGTCCTACCACAAGCAAACAAAGAAGCCGAGGTAACTTCCCTGGTTAGTCCCAAAAGCAACACCACCAGCTCGCAGTCCTAGACCTACCACTAGCCATCGAACCCAGCCAATCAACAAATAAGACAATGCAACCCAACTTCCGTTAACCCAACTACCTGGGGGCCCTGCACCTTCCACCACTTCCTGAACCCGACAAACAGCCAACAAGCACTGTAACACTAGTTCTACCGACAGTCAGAGCTATAAGTATGCTATCAGTTTATCCCATAAGTTCTGTCCGATTAATGAATAAAACAAGGGATCAAATGGTGCATTTGATTAATGTTTCAACCATCGATGTCTTTTCTCCGATTATCTATGGCTTCTTTCAATCTATTAACAAGCTTACTCCTACTAATATTGGCCACAAACGTCAGTTTCAACATCGTCCAGAGGCATTGCAAAAAAATTTTGCTTCAAAATGATTTTGTAAGCTACGAAACAAGGGCTATTAATCTGAAGGAGCAAGGCAGGGAGAATAAGAGAGATGAAAGACTTTCTCCCAACCAAGTTCTTCTGCGACGTGGTTCTTGCTGTGTGGGATGGTCGTGCAGCATTTTTTGTCGTTAAACACCGACCCCTTCTATTCACGAGAACAAGTCGTTTGTCCTCCTTCAAGCCTACCAAAAACACCACAATTGCTGACGGTAGGTTTGAGCATTTATTGCTGCTGCATTAGACAGTAACTACTTAAAGTGGATTATTCCTTGGCTATCCAACCAGACTGAACGAAAAACACTTTGGATAGAACTCGACGTATGACCTGATGTAAGCAGTAGCCCTAGGGGTACCTGAGATTATCATGGCAACGCTAACTTGGGACATGCCTAGCAGGCCGCAACTCCGCACCTATTTAGCGTACGTGCTCTCCTCCCAGATATCGCCTAGGACGACTGAGTGCACTGTCCCTAATCTAATTGGCCAAAGGGTTTAGGAATAAATCAGATCAACCAAATCTTAACACACACTCCTAATAAACACTCTGGAACGGGCGTTCCATACGGGTAGTTAGTCCGCCTAGGAAGAGAATCGAAGAGTAGCCGTCCGCTACACTCTCATTCCGAAGCCCGACGAGGCCTGCTAAAGGGTATTTTTTTCTATGCATGTTAGACGTGTTCATGCACACTACGCTTCCTGCTTTAAAGGAAGTTCAAGCCCCTCTTCTGCAATCCTATAAACAGACTGTTATTGGGGAAGATATTAACTACTATCACCACTTTTAATCCACCGTTTATCCAACGAAGAATAGGAGACTGCTGTGACAAGAGAGTAAAATAACGTTTGATGTGCAAACTGGGCTCTCACAGCAGCGGATAACCTCCTAGAAGGTCTGCAGAGAAGGGATTGGAGTGGGGAAACTTAGGTTGAATTCAGATGCCTACCTGGAATTCGAGCTGACGAGAGTATCCATGGGAATGGTAGCAGCAGGATTCGACCCCCCTGCCTCCATACCTCAGTAAAAGCTCACTGATTACTTATTACTATTTACAGCTGTCAGGTAGCATAAAGCGAAATGGGCCTCCTCTTGTTTCTCCTACGTTAAAAAACATCTCTGTTAGTTGTTAGTTCAACCAAAAATCAGCTGACCTACAAATGAACTGGACCCTCCTGCAACGCCTACAGTCGAATACCTATCCCCCTCCCTTGCTAAGTCTGCCAATTAGTAGTAAATGCAACTGCGCTTATCCCACACCTAAACCAACAATCAGACAGTCAAACACGGGAACAAAATGCTGTATCGCTGTCCTGTAAGTCACCGCCGTCTTCAATCTTATTAATTCGTTGCTTCGTTCAAGTCGTTTTCTTCGGCCTAGATTGGAACAGATAACCATGGCATGATTCCGAAAGTAGCACTTACTAACTCCTTAATATATAATTTTTGGAAGTGGGCTATACTATACGTCGCTTTTTCTCAATGCTTCAACTCCTTCCAAGTCCCTAGGAAGCAGTCTTCTTTCCAAGGGGAACGAGACACTCTTGACACCTTGTGAAGGTAAGAATTCTCAAGACGCTTCTAGTCTTAAAAACTTTGTAGTGGGATCCTCAACTTGTTATCTACGTGTCACAGATTTTTCCCGTAGGGAGACGAATCGATAGATGCATCTAACAAAATGAGTGGACTGAGATAATGAAAAAAAGGCTTACTGTCGCTAGATTCAAGGCGATTAAGACCTCAACGTGCAAGCAGGGGATTTAATTACACCACCGATTTGACTTCGAAAACCTTAGTAAACAACACTTTGATGGTCTCGAAAACAATTGGTAGATTAGATACGGATGCAGGTAGGTTTCAAATGTTATGAAACGAATAATAAATACCTGGATTGGATGTAAATACTACTTATATAAAAGGAAATTCACCTGAGCAGTATCTCCGAATCGTACACACGAAGAGATCCGTTTAACAGTGCATTTGGCGTTCGATCTCACTGAAAATTAAACAAAGCTACGAGACTTTATAATCGTTCAAGTGAGATTGATACCAAATGAAGAAATTTAACTGATTTGATTTTGACTTGATCGCGCTTCAACAGGTCAATTTTTACCTTGGTAGATGAGATCGAAACAGAGCTTGGACGTTCGCAGTCCATCGTGAACGACCTTCAGACGCTCGAGGAAGACGTTCCCGTTGAAGCACATCGCCGGGAGCTGCGGTGGAAGCCTGCAACAGAAGACAATGCCATGAATTGATTGCAGATCAAGGGAATTTAATTCATTCATCACCACGTAACCCTGAGTCCAGTCTTTTTTGTGGTTTCTGCAAGGCTCTATACTTAAAATCTGTTGCACGAATGCAAACCTTTGTGCAAAGTGTCCACATCTCTCAGATATCGTTCTCCAGTCAACACTCTATAAAATTCAGTAACTACTGAATTAAAATCGTAAAATTAAAAGTGGGCAAATTGGTTTTGAGATTCCAAAATTACAAAAAACAGTGGAATCTAATTAAATATTCACCAATATAACGACAACTGAGGTTTTTCGAGTCGACCCCCTTCAGTATTTTCTAATCAACAGCATTCATACTTGGATACCAATACACCAATGAAGAAAGTTTGTTAATCCTATTAATAATTACTGAAAACACAGACGGAAATAAGCCTATTCGGCCAGTACCTCCAAGCAAAATGTGTACGAACGTAATCAACCAATCAGAATCGCTCGCGAGGTCACTAACCCTCCCCCGGCATGATGCACTTTTATCCCGTGTGTAAACAAGCGGACTTTTCATATCGAATTTCTCTGCTTTTCTAGCAACAGCAGCAAAACCAACAATAATCCTCTTTCACTCCAAACACCACTTGCACGCCCATTCATAATGGCGGCGGGGGGGGGGGAAGGCGCCTTCCAGTGTGCTGAGTGCGCTGTCAGCACATTTCGTGGTCACATGACAGGGAGGGGATGGGGCAGTCAGCCCATATGAGGATGCAGGTGACCTTGAGAAGGGGAGGGAGTTTAGACTCCCGATTAGGCGATGAAGTCCCTTAGTGGTGAGCACGACCCGGTTGCGATTAAACTTAGCCCCTTCAACCCACAAAGAGAAAAAACACAAAACTTTACAAGAACCGACAAGCCTAGACGTTGTGTGATGCAGGTTGCAAAAGATTGCGGCACAGATTGATTTGACATAATCCTTGGAGAGGCACTGTAAACCTTTATACATTGGCAGAAATATGTCAATGGTGGTTACAAGTAAAATGAGCTATTAATCTATAAACCTCAGACATTTAATTAAATTGGGGAAGGGGATCTAAAGATAGGGAAACACGAGTCAAGAACACGATATGGGGTGCTAAATTCCGAATTGGAGCTACATAGACAGTCGACTCTGGAATCCAAACAACTTTTAGGGCGCTATAACGCGATATTAAATATTTAAGAGCCAGTGAAGTCAAGACAATCGTGGATCCAAGAGATACAGGTGAACGAACTCATTCCCCTTACTTGTTCTCATCAGCAACAGCCCCAGAGAAGATGATGACGCGACGGACGACAAGATTCTCCTCAATCGCAGCGAGGGTCGAAGCTTCGGTTAGAGAAGATCCTCCGATGGGGGAGGCATGTGGGGATGATGAGGCCGTGGCAGATGATCGGCCGCTTTCTGAAACCGCATCTGGTTGGGAGGCTAGGAAAGTGAGTCCACGATAGCACAGGCGGTAGAAACCAGGTTCTTCGTCTGGATCTGAAAAGGGAAAGAAAAAACATTAATCAAACACATCACGCGACTGCAAAGCCCAACACGGTGTCTCGGATAACATACGCAGTTGTTTGGTGGATCCAAACGCCTTAATGATTGTTGAGAGATTTGGAGGTTTGTTAACATTGTTGATTTTTTGGGACTGATAGTAGAGGGAGAGTTTTGACACATCGACGACCTCAATTTTCTAAAAAATATCGCAATAAATGATATACACGTCGCCACCTTCAACCTCTGGAGTTTAGGTTCAAAGTAGAGTTTAAGACCGTTGCCTGGGAGATAGAATATTATATCTGTATCGAAAGGAGCCTACGAAATAATTGGGATATTGGGTTTTACCTCATCGGAGTACCATATTTTGACCTTATGAATTAATGATTCTTGCCTTTTCAGAATGTCAATCACTTGTTGAATTGGCATTCCAATGAAAAGTTCCCATGTGCCGCAGCACAAAGCAACTTCAGGCACGACAACAGCCTGCAGCATAACGAATCAGCCGCAAACAGGAGAATAGGCGTTTCAAACTGGCCATCAATTATATTACTGATTTAAACGAAGCCTCATTCATTTACCATAATTTCAAAGCCTAAAATTAAATAATTTGCTTCAATTTAACTAATTTATTTTTAATATTCTTTCAGCATTTATATAAATACATTTTTATTTAAATATGCACATTTGAATAGCAAAATATTGCATTGAATTTTAATTTCGGAAAGTCCTTAGCAGTGTAAGGTGTGAAAGTTCACTTTCAAGCCTTTTGGTATGATTTCGATATCAATTTCAAACCACAACTTTCAGCTATAAATAAAAAGAGATTTTTTATAATCCACTTTTCCTTAACATCCATCAATAATCTAATTTTATGTATTTGGCCTTCTGATAAAACCTGGTTGCATTATAGTCAGGTGGCTTCATTAAATGGAAAAATTCCAAGAAAATGATTGTTTCTGTAAATTTTGTGAGCATGATGTAGTAAAATAACACTCAACTAGGGGCACCATGGTTAAATACCCCTTATAAAGAGGATTCATGGCCGTGATTCATATCTTAACGTTCCAATTACTAATGACTTTGAAAATACTAAAACTTCAAAGTTTTTATATTAATCACCGTTTTCGGAAATATTACCAGGATCATGAGGTCTAAAGGACGTTAAGATTTGTGAATTTATTGTTGGTTTTATCAGAGAACTTGATTCTTGCTCCTTACAGCATGAACAGTCACAAGCCATTAGTAAGTACCACCGCTTGAAACGCACACATGGGACTTCTTCTGTCTATCAACCAGTGTAGCATTTTATGGCGTCTCAGCAGTTTGTAAGCATATTTTCACATCCATAAACACTTTTATGAATTGTGCTGAGTATCGTTATGGTATGATATTAATGGCGGGTTCCCGACTGCACGCCAAAGCAGTACATCTTGGCAATAACGTTTACGAGCGCTCCCTCCATTGCTTTCACAGTAAAAAAATTGAATGTTTCACTATTGTATTAGTGGATTCTTTAAAAGACATACACATTTAACAAATACCTCACAATGTCTGAAAGTTCCTCGAAAACATGCAGGTATTTTCTGAAGTATTACAGCTGTTCAGGATTTGATAAACAAAACGTTCAATTGCTGAAATATGCATTGATCTAAAAGGCAATACACTCCATAACATTTCTCTATGAATTTTTCGTCCTAAAATATGGTCATAATGGGCACTCAGCCATAATGTTTTGTAAAAATTCAAATAAAAATCATTTTAGCACCAAATACTTAAATTCATGTCAGTGTGTTAATTGAAAAAGCTACAATTGCAACTGTGCTTGTTGAGCTCATGTTCACCAGTTAATACTATGTGACTCTCCCATGGAGAAATCAATAAGTTACCTTTCCAACGCATAATGGGGTCATTATTCGCTTAAAATCGCCTCCCTTCCATGAATAAGTTAACGCTCTAAAACGCAGTTAAGTGTAATAATTTTCACTCCCAGCCAACAGCGCAGTGTCCAATGGCCTGCTTTACGGTCGTGTAAAATGAGCCTACTGACAGCGACACAAAGCGGTCTGTACACTCTCCGACGAGGAAGCGGCAACGCAAATGACGGTTAAATGGAGATTTTACCCTATGGTAGTTTTCTTAGCTATTGGTTTAGATCTCCAAACTGCAAAAGAAAGTCTATAAACAAATTGAAGTGAATATATAATTATTTAAGCGACACAGGCGTTTGCAATAAATATGATAGTCCCATCCGGAAGAAGAAAATAGGTGTTCGGTAGCTACAGAGTTTTACTCGAAAATCCCACTCTCTCCTTTAAGAGTTTTATTCAAAATAACCGATTCTATTAGAGCCTATTACAACTAAAAATCGGGGTTTCATAACGGGCCCCAGAATGAGTTGATTTGACACTTTTAGGGCTTGAGTAAGTCCCAATCCTCATCGCTGGCTGGCGCATACTCAGCGTCACGTGACCAGTGCCGCCTCGCGAACCCGATACTGGTCAGCTTCCCAGGCTGAAGGAGATTTTCCAATCCCCTAAACTGTTCTAGGGGAATGGTATCCTCAAGAACGGCTTTTGTTTCATCGACCATTAAATGAGGGGGTTTCGTACTGCTTGAAGCCCGGTGGCGATAAGTGTCCTTCTCGACGATGGTGTCACTCTCTATAATATTCCGTCTAGGGCTTAGGATCTATGACTCTCTACTGAGGTCCAAGGTAGGGTTCACTTATGCAGTTGCTGTGAAATTTAGCGGGCATCCATTTTTGGCTTTTCCGGCCGTCGCCATTCATTTGGCTAGCCTCCTTATCAGGCAGGGTTTAAACATGCAATGACTGTTAGAGAATCCTCGCAGGCACCGGGTTCATCTTAGGTCCATCAAACCTCGACAACAATTTTTATAGATTTTCGAGCAGGAAATCTGCTATGCTGGAAACGCAGTCAGATTAGCAGTTGTGTTACCTTCTACTTCTAGCCACGGCCTTATCGAAGTCACCATAACATTTCTCCTGTTCATGCCGCCAGATTATTGTGTCCACAGAGTGTAAGGGCGCCATTGAGCAGGTGCCACACACTCCTCTTCGTTAATCTCGCCTTCTATTATGAATAAAGTAGGAAGCTTAGAGTGCGTAAACGTACAGGAGTTGGGAAAAAAGGTGGAAACACCTTGAAGTATCAAGTAAATGTGTTTTAACATGGTGTAGTTCCACCTTCTTACGCGAATCTTCACTTCCTTGAACCATAAATGCTCCTCAATGAGGAGGTTGGGGAGGTCTGGGAGTTGTGGTGGTGGCCAGATGAGATACTCAACTTGACCAGAATGCTCCTCCTCGTGCCGACATTCTTTAGCACTTCTAGCTGCTGCACCATCATTTTGGAAGATGGCGGCGTTCCCATCCGGAAACCACAGCTCTTGAACTGCAGGGGGATGAGCTTGGTGACCCAAAAATTCCAGAGTAGTCTCGGTCTTTAATTTTTCTTCCATGAAGGAAAATCATTGGCCTGCTGGCGGATTAATAAGAAATAGCACACCAGAATCACATCATCGCAGAACCCCGATGCTATTTTTTACTGTTGGGCGAAGGCAGCAGCCCGGATTAAGTGCTTCTTCTTTTGGCTGTCTCCAAACATCGTACGCTCGCCTGCCGGAGGTAGCGAATAAGTTAAGGGACGATGACTCATCGGAGGAAACTACAGGAGGTTCCTACTCCACTACCATAAAAGTTTTAAAACATTTATCGCCTTTGAGCAGTACAGAAGTTTTCTAATTGCAGCTCTTCCGTGGTGAAATTCAGCTCCACGTTTGCAGCTCCCTACTGGATGCTCACTGAGGAGCTCTGCAGTGATTCTAGGGGCCTTGGTCTTGCGATCCTCTCTAACGATTCCATTTGAAGGAGTCCGACTGTCTCTTTCAGCTTTCAGCCAGACCTGTGCTTCTTTGCTGAGGAAAACTTTTATCCTTCTCTTTCAAAGGCGGCACTCAGTGCTTCTAAGACAGTACTTCTTGAAACGTCAAGCATCCGCTGGGCAGTTTCTAATGCACTAGCACCTGCCCTACGAGCACCAACAATATGGCCTCTTTGAAATTCCGAGGGGTCCACTATTTTATCAAGATTTACTAAATATGTGCACAAAAATTTATTTTAAATAATCATAGCAAATGACAAAAACCTCAAAAAATATGTCAAGTTCTGACCATTTCTAAGGCTTTCAAATATTATGATCTCAACGTTTTGGGTGTTTCCATAATTTTGTCAAACCCTTGTATTTGACACAGCTAAAAACTCCAACTATTATTTTTCTAGGTTTATTACGAACAGCTTTATTAATATTTTTTTATTAATATCATCTGGTGAGTCTTAAAGCACACGAATTTCATCATTCGTCAGGGGTATCGATCTTCGATTGATTGGGCTTACTTGCCCATTGAATGCCAGCCGATCGAAGTTTTGATGACCCAAGACCAATCACACTCGAGAGCGAATAAGAGTAATTTATGGAAAATTCAACAATCGATTGATCATCGACTTGCTCCTTTATCTACTGTAAACCCCGAGAGGAACAAAGACCTGAGGGTGGATAAATTTGACCAGACCCAGTGTTCTGATTGTGTGCAGTAATTATCAGGTCATCCTATAAATTCTGTTCGCATTTTTAGCTTCTTAATTGATCGAAATCCAAAAAAGCATTTGTACTGTTTTATGGAAAAAAGGCATTTAAACTGCTGAAATGGTTATTACAGAACAATAACACTACAATTGCTTTTATTAAAACTTTGCTAACAAGGAAGGATCCAAGAATCATTTGGGGCTCCTAATGCTTTGAGTTCAAGAAAGGAAAGAAACCTAGCACCCTACGAAGCGGCTAGAACGGATCACTCAGTATATGGAAGGGAATGTGTGAATGAAAGAATGTGGATACTGAAGATGGTTTGCGCAATTCAGTGGAAGTGGAGATTTCACCCACCAGGAAGAAGAAGATAAAAGCGGACAGTGTCCAGTTGAGTTTGATGACAAGCAGCACCTTCTTGAAGCAGCCCTGGAAGAAGCTAATTCCGCTTTATCAGTATGCCACTGTCCATCGCTGTCGTCTTCAAAAACTTGGAAGACACTCTGCTCTTCTCTCCTCCATCCACCACATATGGTTTCACTCTATTTGAATAGGAAATTTGTCATTGGCGACAAACAATGGATCTTTTCGACAATGGTGTACAGTGCGGGGGGGGGGGGTTTCGTAAAGGGGAAAGACCCCAGCCACACTAACAGCCTTGAATGGAACTTTATGGAAAAGTTTTTTTCCTCATTTATTTGGGTGGGGTCGTCAAGGTATAATCCACTTCTAATTGTCACCACCTGATGCAACAACAAGTAATGCTCAAGTCTACTGTGAGGAATATGGGCGTCCGAACTGATTTTCGAGAAAAAACCCACTGTAGTGAGTCGAAAAGGATGATGTTTCATCAGGACGACAATGCACAACCCCCAACTCAGCAAGAACTGTCACGTGACAGAAAATTGAAGAACTTGGTGGGGAGAAAAATCCTCATCCACCTTCTCTCCCATCGACCCGTTTACTTCTGGTTCTTAAAAAGCACTTCGACGAAGAAGAAGAAGAAGAAGAAGAAGAAGAGAGAGCTTTTGCAACGTAGCAGAAAACGGTTGAATTTGACATTTGTGAGTTCTTCAAATCAAAACCGAATTAAATGCACGATAATAAAAGTATTAATAAGCTTGTTAAAGGTTGGGAGGAGGTCAAAGATAATTAGGGAAAGTACAGTAACGATTGAATCCCTAACTGAATATAACATTCGGTCACTTTTTTATTTATGCATATTCGACTGTCAAACTTGTCTAAGCACACTGATTTTGCATCCCTATTTAGCAACTGTGAAATACCTATTTAAAACCCCTTCTCCCTTTCCCACGGAAACTCACGCTAAAGAAACATGTAGAAATGGCCAATAAATGAAATCGTCTTCAGAAATTAATTCACTGCTGGGCCCACTTTTATACCTCTTGATAAAAATCAGAAGGCTTTTAACAAATCATATGGGAATTTCATTAGACTAAGGGCCAGGTATTTGTAATAACTATCAGAGTTAGTCTGATTTCAGTCAGGTTGTAGGGGAAGCAGTTAAGGAATCCCCATTCGTTATTGGGTAAGGATCTCAATTCCACAAATACAATTTGCCAGGATTACGCACCAAAATAAGGATACTAAACAGGGAAAAATGGATTCACCATTGAGCACGACAGGCTTTTATGAAGAATTATTGATTCCTTAAAGATCAAATGAGGTTTCGTTAATGGATTTGCCATCGATCTCACCCTATTTAAATTAATCTTCTTTAACCCAGTTAGAGCGTTCAAAGGATTGAGTAGGCATGAAACCCAGCCTACTGCGAGTTGTATTGCTGGTTGTCCTCACCAGTATCCAAAGTGCCCGTTCTGCTGAACTCAACTCAGCACGCAGATTGGATAACAGGCGAGTTGAGCCAATCGATCTGCTCGTTGGTTGAGCACAAATTGTTGCTGTAGTAGGTGGTAACAATTCGATGTTGATCGTTCCTTCGTGACCCCACCAGATTGGTTGAAGAAGAATCTTTTCCCCAAGAAGTGTCTACGCGGACGAATATTTCCATAAAAGGTCCCCCTTCCGTCAGATGAAAGTCGCCACTTTATTCACCAAAAAGGCAAAAACGAGTTGGCGAGAATGGTGTATAGAAGAGCAGATGTCGTCAATTGGAGATTTTAGATTGTTTCCAGACAATTCATTAGGACCAAGTTCCCCAAGTTCAAGAACTTTCCAAAGTTTTAAGATGACGATGGATGGTTTTAACCAAACTCCGATGCCCATTTCGTAACTGTTAAAAAAGGGTCTTCTTCAAGGACTGCTCCTTCAAGAAACTAGTTGTTGGAGTCCTTTGGACGCTCAGTTCGATCATCACCTTCGTGAAGGATGAGATCTCCACTTCTGGATTTCGCACACCATCTTCTGCTACCACTTTCTTGCATTCCCATACTCCTCTCAGTAAAGTGATTGATTGTTTCGAGCGGCTTGGGTTGCTACTGAGTTACCTTTCCTGAACTGATTAAGCATGTTTTGCCTGGCATGATTATTGGGCGCTTCCATGTTAGCAAGGTTTCAACCAAGCAAATGTCAAATTCGCTATTTCTGTAAAACAAAAGTTGACTAGTTTAAAGGTATTAAAACATAAAAATATAATAATCTCCGTTTAAAATTACAAAATACCCACTGAATTTTCTTCAATTTAAGAGGTAAAATTCAGAGAATTTATGTGATTACCTGATAGATCATAGGGTCATATAGAGCATAAGATGGGTCTTTAAGGGATAGTTACACTAGAGTTCTCTTCAGGACAGATCAATTACCCCTGATAGGATCAAGAGTCCCTGTACCAGAGGGGAATGGGGAGACGTTTGTACTAGCGCTTTTCCTAAGCAGGTGAGTTGACCGACTTCATTGATCAATCGCTGGGACAGTATGCTTTAGGATCAATGCACTCAAGCCATTTATGGTGATATAGGCAACGCAGGCGATTGAGTGCTATACGAAAACATGGGATTTTAATTCAGGACTCCGATTGGCTGCATAAGTCAGATTACTCAGATTGGTTGAGCAATAAATGGGAGTAAGCAGGGCAACAACAGGCCAAGCCTAGATTTCAAAAAATTGAACAAACAGAGATCAAGCTCATTCTGCCTCAAGAATTTTCACTATATCTGAGGTGAAACTCGAAATTTATTTATGGAAGCTGAAGGTTACGCCCTAACGATCTTGGTAGGGGAGTTGGTAATACATGGTCGTTCCTCATATCCTCTTCAGTAATGATTTACAGGTCCAGTCTGAATTCGGGATGGCAGTCCATATGCAAAGTAATGAGATAAAGACCTAATGGCCTATAAATACCACAGATCCAAGAGACATTGACAAGGTCACTTCTACTATATGTGGTATTGCACATTTTAGTAAATTATATGACCTGACATCACTAAGATAACTCAGTATTTGATAGGTTCTTATGATCTTAAGTCAATTATCGCGTTGATAGATCAAATCCCAATTAACTGATTAATAAATCAGTAACTTTTTTTTACTTAGTGCATCAAAATGTGGCAAATTTGATTGAGGGTATTATCATAGGTGAATTTATTCAATGTTTCACGCGATAATTAATGTTAAATTTTTATGGCACAAAGTAAGTCAAGAATCTCCATAAACTCTAATATAGACAGCATTCCTTCGGCTAAATATACCGACCAAATAAAGCGTTTCCACGGAAGAAAAAGGTCGCTTTAAACCATTTCCTATGACAAAGAGAAATTGCCTCGACAACAAACGGTAAATTAGTCGGCTGGAGTAACAAAAGACAATGGCATTGTCATGGCCATCAGTCAGTGCAAGGACAAAGGATGACATTTCACTGGTGTCTAGCGTCTTTTTAGGCTGCGAGTGCCTGGGAAGTTGGGTTTCAAACCAGTTTGTGTTTTTCAAATGTAGTTTAAAGGAGGAAGAAGAAAAGGTTAAGAAAGGAGAGGTACTTTTATCGGTAGCTTAGGAAATCGAGGAAGGAAATGAAGGGTTTTAGGAATAAATTTCCCATGATAATATTTTCCATTTTTTCTAATGCGTTAAAGATGCTCACACACATTATCCTTTCTTAAATAGTTAAAAACTCCTCTGCATTTACTTAGCAGATTTTCCCATGAGTTCTGTCTGAATTTTATCTTTTATAAATTGGATGAAATTCCAAGAGTGTTTAATGATGTCTAATGAAAATGAGCATTGATTTTTTGCTCAGATGCAGTTAAAAAACGAGATTTATTTTTAGAACAATAAATTAAAATCTTCTTGGTCAAAAACCTACTAACATGGAAGAAGTGCCCAAGAATCGCTTGAGGCACATCGTTTTTCATTAGTTCAGGAAAGGAAGGGAACTCAGCAGTCGACGAAGCTGCTAGAAACATTCAAACAGTTTATGGAGACGGATGTGTGAATAAAAGAAGACGGCTTCAGAAGATAGTTTGGGAAATTCTGAAGTGGAGATTTCACCCTCCGCATAGATGGAGGTGGAATCGGATGTGCAGTTGTGTTTAGTGTTAAGCAGTCTGCTATATCAGTGGTGTTAGAATTGGCAATAAACCTAGTTCAGACTACAAAACTGCCCACTGCTGTCATCTTCAAAAACTTGGAAAGTCCCTAAACTTGAAAGATGGGTCTAACATGAAATGTCTGAAAATAATCAAATCAAATCTCTAGTTGATATCTCCACCCATTACCGCAACTTAGTTTCAACTTCTAGATGAATATACTTGTGACTAGTTACAAGAAACGGATCTTTATTAACATTTTGGGTATAGTAGACAGTGGCAGGCCCAAAGGAGCACTACCCAAACACAGCCAGGAAAGTGGTTATTCAGGTCCAGTCTGGTGGGGTCGCCAAAGACTAATGATTATTGAATTGTAACAGCCTAATTGAACAACAGTTAATGCTCAAATCTAACCTCAGCAAAAGGGGGGGGGGTGTTTGAACCAACCTTTGAGGACAAAGGTTTCATTGGGACACAGCACGACCTCCCACTCAGCAAGGCACAGAATTTCAAAGAACTTGATTGGGAGAAGATTAATCATTCACCTTATTCTTCCGTACACTTATTTCGTGGCTTACAAAGTCATTTGGAGAAAATACCTTTCGCAGGGCCAGAGGAAGGGAGTGAAACGGACGTTTGTGAGTTCCTCGAATCAAAAACAAAGGAATTGTACAATAATGAAGGTGTCAATAAGGCGGTTAATAGATGGTAAAACGTCACCGATAATCGGGGAGGTACATGGATGAACGAACATTTAATTAACTGTAACATTCGCACAGTTGTTTTTTCATTCTAATTTCGAACAGAATTTATGGGATGACCTGATTTTATTTTAAACAATCAGTTATACTTCCCAATCGCATTTGAGTTTGTGAAATCTCATTTCTGCCCCGGGCTCGGTATCCATCGGAAGAGCGTAATTTTCCCAGCCCGCGTCGATGTCGCTGAAAGATTTACGACGCTCGCATAGTCATGAAAGGCCCATAAATGCTCGCACACACACACACACATACCATCATGATTTTAATCTTAACAGCGCTAATTTCCCCATTCGGACTGCCTCGCGCACACAGCCAGCAAGTAAATTGCATTTCTCTTAACCTCCACAGGCCCACTTTGCTGATGGGGGTTAGGAGTAGTTAATCGATGCCAAATTTTCACCAAGTTCGAAAGCGTTGATAATCATTTGATGAACACTAAAACGCAAAAATTTGACACATACCCTTAGCCAGCTTTTGATGCGCTAGAGAGCTTTAATCTGACGGGACCATTTGGCTTAATGTTCGGTCGTCGGAAATGACTGACAGCCATTTCTAATTGCGCAGTTCTGCGTAATAAATTGTGGTCGACACATGGAGGGCAGGCTTGTCATTGGAGTATTCCACCCTAT
The DNA here is from genome assembly GCA_030710315.1 of Anomotaenia brevis. NCBI lineage: Eukaryota > Metazoa > Platyhelminthes > Cestoda > Cyclophyllidea > Dilepididae > Anomotaenia > Anomotaenia brevis. The sequence goes on along the minus strand of JAUOZQ010000138.1, from coordinate 164,676 downwards.
GGTGATTTAAATGATAAATGGACCTTTTGCTAAGAAATGCTCTTAGTAGCAGTGGCACAGAGGGCTGTCATAGCATGGAGTTCTATGGCCGCGAACACTTCAGACGTCGTGGCTCAAGTTGCTTGCCAACAAGGAGCAGGCTAGTCCTTATGAAGGCGTCCGACACCTCTGGTCAGATGAAGCTCAGCCGTTTGGTTACTTCTGCAAGTCCCAAAGTGTGTCATCAGCATTGTCCATTTCCTTAAAGCTCAGAAACTTTCATTCGCAGTTTGTGTCTAGGTAAATAACGAGCTTTCCTCTGATTACTGAACAAAAGAGGGCATAGGCTAATCTATCTTGATTTCTTGTTTTGTTTCGGGGAACTTCGATCCACTTATCTCAATAGCATCTACCAAAAGCTGTTTTACCAGTCGAGAGTTGATACCGAATACGCCCACACGGGACTGTACCGGGTAGCCACTCTTAGAATATCTATCTAGACTGATCAACTACCCCTTAGAAGATTAGGAGTCTTGATTCCAGAGGGAGAAGGGGCGTCCGTATAAGAGTGTTTATTAGGAACATGTGTCTGTTGAGATCGATTTGACCTGACTGATCCGTCAGCACCTGAGCCAATAAGGTTAGGAGCGTGGTGCGACCCGTTAGGGATGTCCCTGGTTAGCGTTGGTATAGTACTCGCAGGTCATTCTAGGAGTAGGAGGAGCAACTGCAATACTCCTATAAATTCGGAGCTCAGCCTTCTACTAATTTCTTAGATCTTTAGGGACAAATAAAGCAGCCATGACGCAGGATCGGAGTAAAGCTGGTCTCCTCCTTCTCATCCAAAATATTTGTTCGTAAGCAGCACACGTTCCGTTTCTCTTATCAAGTTTAAAACAGCTGGATTATACAAGAGTAGCTATAATTTCTCACGGAGGATCTGTTTTGTTGCCTTTTTAGAGGTTTATAATTCGACAGATCGTCGCGATCCTCCTATTTCTACCAGTGTTTTGTCAGACCATTTCATTACTTCTATCAGAATTTGTATTTTATATTGAGAAAATTCACAAAACACTTTAAAACCTCTAAGAGAGCTGACCCTTATTTTTCTGTTAAAATGAATTTAAAATTGATAATTTTTTAAGATGCAATACAATAAGCATTAACTTGATTAAAAGCCTGCTAATATTGAAGAACCCAAGAATCATTTTATGCACATAAGTTCAAGAAATAAACTCAGCATTACCCGAAGTGGCTGGAAACAATCACTGTGTTTATGGAGAATGTGGAATGTGTGAATGAAAGAAAGTGTTTACAAAAGAAGATAGTTTGGCGATTTCATCCTCAACCAAGACGAAGATCGAACCCGACGACGTCAGTCGAGTTTGATGACGATAAGCTGCTTCCTGAAGAAGCTTATCCTCTTTAATAAATTGTAAATGGCAACTTAGCTTAAGTCAGACCATACAGTTCTTCAGCATTTTCAAATATCTGGAGTATTGTTGCCAACCCAATCAACTCAGATCTTCCCCATTCCCGCCAATTCGTTTCACCTTTTTGGTTAATAGACCTTTGGCTAGCGAAAAATGGATGTTTTATAAAAATGCTAAGCGTCGTAGACAGTGACAGAGTCGTAGAAGAGTAAGACTCCATCCACAGCAGCAGAGATGGGGACTTCATAGGAAAAAGGCTCTTCTTACTTCAATCTTGTGGGATAGCAAAAGAAATAAGGCACTCGGGATCGCTACCATTTAATTCTTAAATCTACTGTCAGCAACTAAGGTGTTTTATCTGAGCAATTGTTGAGGAGGAAAAACTCCCTCATTAGTGAATTGAAAAGGGGAGATATTCCATTAGTACCCAGTAAAAATAACGTCACAAAAGTTAGCAGAACATGGGTGGGAGAAAACCCCTCCTTGTCCATCTTGTTCTCCTACCTGCCCATTCAGACTGCCATTCGTTTTTTTGCTGATAGTATCATTTGAAAGTAGAAGAGGTTGAAACTGACATTTGTGTCTTTTTTCAATCAGAAGCTAAAGCATTTAACAATAATGGAGGTATTTATTAATAAGCTTATTAACAGATGGAAGGGAAAAGTCACAGATAATCAGAGATAGCAAATCGGTGATTGTAATTTTAAATAAATGCAGCACTTACTAATTCGTTTCATTCAAAATTCGGACCGAACCTATTGGATGACATGATACAAGAAAGCTCGGACAAGGAGTACCTCAATGAGTCAGATTCCCTCCCGTTACTGCTAAATAGGAGAACCAGAAGTCCTCACTCTCTTTCTACCCCCCTGAGCCCTTGGCAAGACCATCGAAACACGGATCTCAGTGGGTTTGTCACGCTCCCCTGTATGTAAACAAGGGGTTGTGGCACGCCGTAGATGGGCTGAGGCAGGATGGTGGTGGTGGTGGTGGTGGTGGGGGAGGGGCGGACAGGGGTGTGGTGGTGCCTTTTGTCCCACATCCAGAGGCTACGCAACAAAAGTTACGGCCTTTGCCTACTTTTGTGGGTGCGTGTGCGTATGTGTGTACACTCAGACTACATGCGAATGTAACGAAAGGCCCAAACATAAATAAGGGCACTTTGTGAATCCGGGGAGGGGCGAGCCGAAACACTGCTCCGTGTGCTGCTTCCAACGGTGGCAGGGCAGTGATGAACGAGACGACACAGTATACTTGGTAAACAGAAATGCAATTCTTGCGCAACCGCCCGCATTGTTCCTTGATTGATGGCGATGTTCAACCGCAAGAGGAAAAAGGAAAAAAAGGACTGGTAACTACGATACATAGAAAATTTAAGGGCAGATCACTTGAAAAGGAAATTAACCCATTGTCAGCGTCTATTATAGCCAGTGGATTGCTTTATACTTGCTTAATATCTATCGTCAATTAAATAGGCCTCCACATATCAAATTATCTAATAATTTTTGTCCCAATTTTATCTTTGAACGAAATTTAAAGAGCATTTTATCATGCTTAATGAGGCTGAACATAGGTTTTTATGTTTACATGCATTTAAACTAAATTCGCTTCAACGAAACCTAGCCTGAGGCACATCATGTTTAATGAGTCCAGGAAAAGAAACTTAAGCGAAAGCGACGCAGCTAGAAACATTCGCTAAGTTTTATGCAAGGCAGTGCGTGAAAGAGAGAATGTGTGCGGAAGATGATTTGCGAGGTTCAGAAGTCGTGATATCACCTTTCATGAAGATGAAGATCGAACCTGATGACGACCAGTTGAGTTCGATGATAAGTCGCTTCTTGAAGAAGCTGTAATTGAGAGGTAAGCTCAGTTAAAAATACAGCTCATCGCTATCTTGAAATACTTGGAAAGTAGTCTCAACCGAAATTTACAATAGTTTTATTAATAACCTCGTTAAGAGATGAGAGGAAGTCATAAATAATCAGCCTAAGTATTTTGATGATTTGATTTTTAATTAAGTTTAACATTTGGTCTCTTGTTTTATTGAATCAAAATTCAGACAGGACTCATTGAATAACCTCGAATCAGTGACTTTCTCGACGATTACGCCAAACTGTTATGAAGAGTCGTTCAGTGGTTTAAGATGACTTGTGAAGTAGGCGAAGGGGTACCACAGTGCAATCGTAATAAAAATTTGCAACATTAAATCATTTATGACTTCTTTCTGAGACGTGGCCAAAGGAGTAGAGGTGAATCCTGCTGCTGGGGCACCTATGGCCATATATTCTTGGCTGCTCTCATTATCATCCAGGGCTAAACAACTACTGAATTCGTCACCCCTAATTCCATGCAGACCTCTGAATTTAACCTTAGCCCATCAAATACTGGAGATTTCTGCAGATTTGTCAGGAAATCGACAGTTGTGCGAGCACAGTCACATTGTCGCCCGTTACGTGGCCTTCTTCTGGCCACAGCTGCCTCGTAGTCTCCATGATGCAGGTTATCCTCCCACTCAGTGAATCAAGTGGATTCCGACCATTCATGCTCGTTATCGTCAACTTCTATGTGCTGTTGTTTCACGTAGTAATGTTTCAGTAAGACCCTCCAAGTTGGGAATTACTTAAAACACAGCAGACAATCAAGGCATGTGCACCTCACTGCTTTACAAACAGGGCACCTTGATGCCTGCACCTCATCTAATTTATCTTCGACCATACACGCTTCTGCCACCATTGGTCATACAGTCTAACCTTATCAAAAATATCTTTTAGCTCGGGCTCTCTGTTACTAGAATCACCAGGAGCAACATACACAACCTTTACTTGCCTAATCAGTTCCTTGACACTGTGAATCAGGGGGCGCAAACGTGAATCCAAGAAGTAGTTGATATCTGGGTACAACATGGACTGGAGAGCTACGTCTCCGCAGCACCTTCCGAGCCAAATACCTCGGCTGCATCCAGTCTCCACAAGATATTGGACGACCGTTCTTAGTCACAACATCATGTACTGATTGAAATACTCTCTTGGTAACCCCAAAGCTAATGTATACCGACATCCAAAGGTTCAGGTGCCCAGAGAGCAGCTGTGACACCGCTCCGGACGTGATTTGATTTGATGGAAGCCGTTGTTGTTCTGAGAAGCGGTTGTAGTGAAAATAATGCTTCTCATCTATCCAAGAGATGCGAAATGAGATTACTTCCAAGAAATGAATAACGCTCAGTTGCGGCGTTTTTACCATAGTCTTTCCCAGTCATATTGGGACCCTTATTCCTCTGGATGAAGATCCGAGGGGTGAGGCCTACTGAAGGGGTGATACATGAACGAAGCTTGAAGAGACTCTATCAAACTGAAGAACTCATTGAAGTTCCGTCCCGGGTCCCTCCTCTAAATCAGAGTTAAAAAAATGTATTAAGACGCAAGGTGACCTTTTTCCAGTTATCCCTGACAACAAAGGCTGTGACCGCGGATCTGTGGATTCAACCTCCGATCGGTAGTTACCTTTGTGGATCCCTAGTCCTCCTGCTTTTACGTCCTTCTTCTTCTTTTGAATTTTTATAAAGTCGGGCACCAATTGGTTTATAAATGGGCAGAAAAGCCATTCATACCGCGTCATTTTGGGGTGTAGGACCAAAAATGCGTTAGGGAGAAAATTTGATCCAACAAAATGCTAACATAAGTGTCTTAAATTGGAATAATCTGTAATTGATCTGCCTTTGAGTCGTTTTAGAGAAAATCAGATAAAAGTGTGCACTCATTACCTAGTAGTAATGAAGAGAAATTAAAGCCGCTGTTGAATGCTCTCCTTGAACCCCGTAAACACAACTCTAACGATGACTACGAGGTGGAAGTCTAGAAGCTCTTTTGAGGGGAGAATTAGACGTGGTGAGAGAATGTTTACGAGGCGCTGGTTTCTCTCACACCCGTAACTAGACATTAGCAAAATAGGCAGTTAACTGTCTACTCTGCTAACCGACTATTTTCGGTTTCAGTGTAAGACCACCCAAGAAAGGCGAAACAACCTCCACTGCCACTCCTGCGCTTGGTGGTTTTTTGCTTTTCGTGGAAGCTTCAAAGCAGCAATGCCTTGCTACAAGCAGGTTTAGCTACAGCAACGATGGCTATTTTGCTTCGGTCAAATAAACTCCCCCACCAACTTGTTTCAGACGACTGTATGAAATTGATAAATAGAAGTTATCTATGTATATTGAGAAGTCAGACTGTAAACGAGTCCGGAAAACCTTTACGGGCCGCCGTCACTTTCACCTGCATATTCGAATGCGTTCAAGGTTTGGCGGAGACTTGAATTGGGAAGGTCCACCCTTCTTCGTATTCTTTGATTCCCTACCTGATGCGTATTTCAGCTATTCGGAACGTCAAGATACGTCTCGATCAGTCCGAAAGTTGTTGCTAACTAAAAAGTTCAATGGAATCCAAGGAAATTAAATAGAAAAGGAAGTGAAACAGTTTTCAAACGGTATTATAAGTGCTTTTCTCGACGTCAGCGCCCTACCATATTTAGTAGTCCACATGGAGGCTAAGCACTGTGATGACTAGTGAAGTCACCGTGAACGTAGGCGGCCAACACGGATTCCACGCGGGCATCTACGACGCTGCATTCATCCAGAAGAATTTGTTCAGTTTTCTGAAGCACTATTCCTCTAGTTCAAGCTGCTTTGTTTTAACGGCCGAAATCGCAAATAAGAACTAGAAAAGTTATTTTCTCCCATTGGCAAGTCATCATTCATGCTCCTACAGTTAAATTAAAGTTTTAAATTTTTAAAAGAGGGAACGTGTTGCGAGGGTGAGCACCTTTATCACTGCTGGAAAAACAGCCAAATTCCGTTCTTATAATAATAGTAATTCAAGCAATGCACCTTGACTATTGTATGCTTATTTGAATGAGCATTTACTAAGAAGGATTTTAGTGCGAATATGGACTGGGCAGAAGTCAGTAAGAAGCCCAACACATCTTACCCTAGTTGCTGGGTCCAGTGGCATACTCATACTCAATAAGCTGTGCGAACGCGATAAACTGGATACCTAAATGTTCAATGTCCTTGTACAAAGCCACTCACACGCGAGCACGTTGTAGCCGAGCCTTGCTAAACCAGAAAACTTCTCTCCTCTGTCGCCCAACCAGCGTTCTCATAAAGACCCAATAAATATGGGACACATTGTGAAATTTGGTGGCCTCTGATGAGTTCTGTACTGTTGATATGGGCGGGCGCACAAGAAAGCCCAATCTAACTCACTTTGTTAGAAGTTGCTTCACAGATTTCTTAGAGTTTTGGAAAAGGAAGAAGTCTGATTGAGCTAAATCGGTAGGGCAATATGGTGGCTGATCAGACGGAGGACATCTTGCTTAACTCTCGAAGAATAAGCTTCCTTTGCTTCTTGAAAGCCTGAGCAAAGTTTACCCATACCACTAATCTTTAATGTTCTGGGTATTCCATTGGTACCACACCTTCTGGACCCGCTTAGAAAACCGTGGTCACCACTTTTGAGCCCACTTTTAGCCCATTTGAGTGGTCCTGAAGATGCATATGGGGTCACTGCTTTGAGCTATTGTTTGGACTTAGAATCAGGCGGGTTATTCTATGATAGCTTTTCTCAAAAGTTCCATTCACCAATTTCATGTTGGGACGAGATCACTTCATGAGGCCACCGCTACACTTTTGGAACTCATTGTGCTGGAAGCTACCTATAATTGGGTTTCAGCTTAAAGAAAGTTTCCATGAACTTAGATATATGACTGGCAGTTATTCGTCGATCGTTTTCCGTTAAAATTTTAATAATTCTGCTAATACTTTTGTCATTTTTTTGGAGTTTTTCTTGGCCTTCGTCTTCACAAACGTTGTCTATTTCCTTCGTTGAGCAGCTGAATTCACTTTTAGACGGTAGAATTTTACGGGTTCAAGTAAACCTACCTTTTTCCAGAGCCTCAGTGACTAGTAGTTCTTCCATTTTGAGTTTTACCAAAAGTCCTTTATCTGAACTTATCTCAACATATCTGTTTTCACAGTCCAAAAAGTTTTAACTTCTTTAGAGCTTCTGAACAAGACAGGGGCTTGCATGAGACGGACTAAAAGTAAGAAAAAGCAAGATGAACACTCAGTGAAGTGTCCTAATTTGAAAGTTCAGCTAACCTTTCGATTGTGGTGGCTTGCCTAAGCCTCCATTTCTCATAGCCGGTTCAGCGTGAAGGCAGCCATCCAGACACTGCAAACTAGATACTGGACAGCTTCCCAGACATGCAGCCCGACCTACCAAGTCAGTCAACTCCTCAGTCGCCAGTCCAAGTCTGGGTCACGTCCCCTCGATCCTTTACCGCATAAGATCACCTGAGTGTCTACCTCACTCATCATACGCTTTTACTAAACGGTCGGGTGCGCAAGTCTCTTCTCCCTCTGGTAGTGGAGCCATCTTATAAGGGGTAGTTAATCCATCTCGAAGAGAATATCAGTGTACATCTCTGCGGGTAATGTTGTCATCTAAATGTCCCTTTCATGGAATGTTATGTAGACACACCACAAGTAGCTTGGTTTAACTCTATACTGACTAAAGAACGTTCTTATACGGAAAATTCTTTACTGTTTTTCTCCCTTTGTCCCAATCTTTGAAATGTAAGACACGATGTAAGGCTCTCCCTCTGACCGAATTGAATTTCAGCAAGTACATTTTGTTGATAATTTTATTAGACAAATCCAAGCAGGAATCGAAAATCGCATCTTGAATTTGTCCAGTAGGAGGAAGGAATTTACGACGGTGCCTTCCTTCATCAGTTCTATCCAACTGAAGAAAAGATGACGAACTTTCACATTCTTCTTCCTCAGGACTTCTTTTAAGCGCCCCTGTTTGTACTTAAAATGACGTTTTGATTGCAAACTTCAGTCTTCAATTCAAAATATAGACATCTTAATAAATTAATTAAGATGTCACATCGTTTCATGATGGCAAAATAACTTCAAAGTCTATTTGATGATATCAATTACGAGAAACATACTTTAGTCAAAAATCCGAATTAAAATTCTACTAAGATATTATTGGTTTCAGAAATAATAAAATATTTGTAGTTTCTTTCGAATCTAAGATTGCAGGTATCAGAAAAATTCTCCAAAAATTATCTTGAAACTTGAGCTTCTACTTAGCAATTGGGTGTGCATAAACTCAGCTTTGCTGCAAAAGTTTTCGGGCATTAAATTAAATGCTGTTCAGGGAAATTCAAGAGCATTCTTATTATGAAACTAAAAGTAGTTCGGGGTTCCAACTCACTGATTCTGTCAATTCGCCTTTTCAGTTTGCGGTGGGTATTTAACAGTTTACAAGTGGTTATCAAAAAATGTCCTATCGATGTCAGGACTGCCTAGCACTTAGATCGGCTACCTAAAACCGAAAGCTATTTACTCCCCATCGGTAAATTGCGGCCATTAACGACAGTGGGTTCTGCATAACAATTCATTGGCTGATACTTGCTACAAAGTTGACTACAGTGGGTTGATCGAAGCTAGTAAAATCCAATAGCTCCTTTTAGGAATAATCCGCGGTCCAGTCATTAAATATTGGTCGTCTAAATCATCATATTTTCACCAAACTCTTCATTCAAGTTCTTTTCATTTTTAAATCGAAGCAAATTTAAAGAGTGCTTTATTATGTCTACTGGATGTGAACACTGCTTTTTTGTTGAGAAGTGGGGATATCATCTTCCACGAGGTTGCAGATCGAACCGGTCGACATACAGGTGAGTTTGATGATAAGCGGCAGATTCTTGAAGAATCAGTCCTTGAAGAAACTCATCCTGCTTTATCAGTTGATCCGGGATTGGCAATTGAAAGTAGTTCAAGCCTTACAACTGTTCACTGTCATCTTCAAAAATTTGGAAAAGTTTCTCAATGAGAAAAAATGAATGGGCGTCTCGTCTCATAAATTGTCTGAAAACAATCAACTCAAATCTCGAGTTGACGACATCTGCTCTTCTCCCCTCAATTCTCATCAACTCGTTTTCTTCCCCTTTTGGTGGATAGACTTGTGAGAGGCGAGAAATGGGTATTTTATGGACACATTAAGCGTCGTAGACAGTGGCAAGGCTGTGTAAAAGGGAAAGACTTTAACCACAGCAATATCCCAGACAGGAATTTCATGGGAAAAAGGTTCATCTTTCAGTCTGGTGGGATTAAACAGGACTAGTCCATTGCGAGTTGCTACGACCACCTAATGCAGCAACAAACAATGCTGCTCAAATCTACTCTCAGTAATGAAGGCGTTTGAATCAACCTTTGAGGAGGGAAAAAACCTAAGCTAGCGATCGGAAAAGGGGAAAACATGTCATCATGACAATGCATGAGACAACATAGCAGGAAACACGTCACAAAATATCGAAGAAGGACTGAGTTGGGAGCAAATTCCTTATCCACAACCCATTTTTCGTAGTTTAAAAAGATCATTTGGAAGAAACAGCAGCTTTGGCAACTCAGCAGAAAGAGATTGAAACTGACAGAGTTGAATTCTTTCTAATAATCAAAACGAACAGAACCTTACAATAGTGAAGGTATTAAAACGCTTGTTGACAGATGGAAAGGACCCATAGACGAAGGAAAGTACATCAATGCATCACTGATCGTTATTTAGACATAACATTGGGCAACTTGTATCGTTTACTTACAAATTCTGACAGAACCAGTGGGATAACCTGATAAACCACACGAGTGTCAATTTAAGAGGAACATGAAGGCAAGTTTATTTGCTACGACCCAGAAACGGCCAGAGAGCTGTGAGTGTAAACGCGATGTGTAGAAGTGGAGTAAGGGGTCATGCGTTTATCGTCTAATGAATTGTGATGAGCTGTGAAGCCGGTTTATGTTCGACCTTGATGGTCGATCATTTCGGTGATCAGTGGGTACCCGTTTTGGATGTCTGGGTCTCTTCAAATGATCATCGAAATCCTCATGATGATTCTTCCTGCTGGATTTAATTTACATCATATACCTTCTTCTTATCTACGTTTTATTCTCCTTATAATACTATCAGATTCAACGGCAGCATAAGAATAATCGCTTGATTCCAGTCTTGGTCTCTAGGAGAACGGTTTTATCCTTCAGGCACCTATTGTTGTGACTAAATAGTTTCCATTTAGTTTGCTCCAGCAGCTGGTCAAGTGAATGTACAGGCTTCACCAACAAGTTTCTACATATGCTGCAATAATAAATGACCAACTTGAGTAAATGCCTTTTGCAAACTCCTCTGTCTCCGTGCGGCAGAACAAGTTTATTACCCTTCCTTAGGACAGGCAAGACAAATTTACCGAGTGAAAGACGGGACAAGTGAAATATTACTGGAAAAAGACGGTCGAACAGCGCGTGACCTGTTCCAGCTGCCCATCTGAGGTCAAGATCGGGTTTTCACAATCCACAGTCTTGACAACAGACGATCATGTGACGGAGCCAAGCTAAAGTGCATTTTGTTGTGTCGCTGTTTGCACTGAAACACCCATATCGACCGGCCCACTGACAATGAGTGTGTGATTTAGATGCGGAAATTCGTTAGATGCTGTGAATAAGGGAAATGTTATTTCGCAAATTCGGACTGCACAATTTTCCTTCACCAATACATATTGTAATAATTTTATCATTTTTTAAAGATTCTGGTTGTTTTTGCACTGGCGTTGGTTGTTCACGTTCATGAATTTTCTTCGCCATCTACGGCCACCTACCCCTACACTCTCGGCATCTAAGTCCGGTCGAATAAATCTGGACGAATAAATCTATGCTCTCTCTTATTCCTCCTGTGGTTTGGGAGCATCAAGTCTACGAAATCCGGGCTTTAAAAATTCAAATTACAATAACTCAAACTCGCTAACCTTAGGTTGAAATCGGATGCCCACGTTGAATTACTACCGATTGCGTTCTCTGTAACGAGGGTAACCAGTAAAAGGCACCTTCTCAACACCTAAGGAAAATGTCAAAACAGAATTGTCAGTCAGTGTTCTGCCCAGGGTTCGGCCTCCTCAGAAATCCGCAGATCTCAAGCCGTGGACGCTAGTGTCTAGGAAGACACAAATCACCAATGTGCTGCCAACACCACAAAATCTTCCTAGTCAATTGGTAATAAAATTAAATCACTTTTGCAAGAAAAAAACATTCCAAAAAGTGTAAACTCAGCTTGCTTCTTTAAGTTTAGGGAATTTTATGGCTTCCTGATGACTCTGTTGAAATGTATGATAATTTTTTAAAAAGATCATATAAGATTATTTTTGTTAAATTTGTTTTCAAATACACCATTTTCACCTAATGCTTCTGACAGTTGAAAGCTTGCACTGTGACGTAGAGTAAGTAAAAATACACCAGCCATTGATCTACTGGTTTAGGTCTAGGTTTATAGTTGAAACTACACTAGGCTTATATATCAGGTCATCGGTTAGGTTCTGTCCGAATTTCGAATTAATAAAACTGGTGATCGAATATTGCATTTAATTCAAGATTCAGTCGCCATTAATTTTCTAGATTATCTATGGCTAACTTCCACATATTAACAGGCTTGTTAGTTTAATTTTGATTCAGAGAACTCCCAAATACCAGTTTGCAAAAGTTGCTTCTTCAAATGGTTTTGCAAGCTACGATGCAAATGGTAGTTGTCTGAGGGAGGAGCAAGGTAGTCGGGAGAATCAGGTGGTGGATGAGGATGAATTTCTTCCCCATCCAGGTCTTCTACTTTGTGACGTAATTCTTGCTGTGTGAGGTAGTGTTGCGTTGTCCTGATGAAACTGGAGCACGTTTTTCCTCATCGAGGCTTGGTTCAAACACGTTAATTGCTGACTGACGGCATATTTGAGCATTAATTATTGCCACATTAGGTGGTAACAATTCAAAATGGATCCAGCCAAATTAAACCATGAAGTTCCCTTCTTGGCTGCGATGGCTGGGCTCTTTCTCGCGGTTTAAAGCAAGCCTGATTGTTAATCCCTCAAATAATAAAGAAAGAGGAGCTTCTTCTTCATCGTACTCAAATGATCGCCAGTTCGAACTTCTTTGACTTCGTGGAGGATGAAATCTCCGCTTCCAAACCATCTTCTGCAAGTTCTTACATTCACACATTCTTTTCATTAATAGCTTGAATGTTTCTAACTACTTCACATCCTGATTTTTTGCTTGAAATCATGTAAAAACTTCTATGCATCGGCCGATTCCTAGGTATTTCCATGTTAGCGGGGTTTTAATCAAGCAAATTTTAATGCTGCTGCGCCGTAAAACATGATCGGATTAGTTTTAATGCATCTAAAATGGAAATAATATTCAGTACCATGGGGCACTGAAATACACTCTATAATTTTAATTTAATATAAAAAGGTAAATGTGGGGCAGAACTTATGGAATGACCTGAAAAGTGCGGCTTTCCAAGAGGACCATATCACGAACAAGCATCTAGAAGCTCAAGAAGATCTTACAGTCAAGTTACTAATGAGCTCGGAACTTGATAGAGATGATTTTTAGTTTCATTCCCCTTGCATCTTCATCAAAATAGCTTCTTTGCATGCATACTTTTATGAAGTAGCCAGGACATAACATATTTTGTCCGCTATTACTACCGAGTAGCTCTATCATAGAGCTTCCAATCGAATTTTTAGAAAGCACCCTCAATATCTCGATAAAATGTAGTCCTCCAGACCCTAATCCTTCCCACAAGTCGATATTCGAATCAACAATCCGGTTACCCCTAAATGGGTTAGTGATTTCGACCAAATGAACAGAGCCTCACTGTCCTCTGTTAGTCATCAAGAGACGAATCAGACCAAGGTCAAGCCCCTCCTTCGGGCCTTGTTCTGCCCATCTGGGCACACAGTCGTGACCAGGGCCCAGCGGCCAATCAGAGCGCAAAATGCACATGGGGGCAACCACGCGCGCACTTGGGCAGCTGCAGCAGCAGCAACTGAAAGCGACGAAGATGGGCACTCCAACCCGACACCCCTCCTGTGTGCTTGCCTGTGCTGTGTGGAATTCGACCATGCCTCGACGGAGCAATAGTGGAAGCTAGAACCCCTGCCACCAACCATCAAGATTGTTCTATCATGTCGAGTAACCTGGGAAGAGAGGAGTATACCTCGAAGATCGCGACCGTCCCCTCGATAATGACGAGGAGTTCCCTCACCCCGGAGTCACCGCCGCCGGATGAGAGACCGGGGATGCAGCTGCTCACCCTCCCGACGTCTGTTCGGAATCGATCTAGGGGCTGCAGCATCGTCTCCTATCGATCGGAGGATGCCCTGAGTAACCTAAGTCTGGGGAGTCTTATGCCACAGGAATACGATGAGGAAGTATTCTGTGAGTTGTATTCTGAACAAGATTTGTAAAAAAGTAATATTTTTCGGCTGTCTGAGCGCCATAATTTCCTGTGCATGTTTATGTAAGAGCAGTATTTTGCCCGCCCTATCAGCGGATATAACAATTTCCTGCTTTTGCAGGCCGCATAGTGAAAATTTATTTCTCCCCAATTAAACCCCATTTGCTTGAAAGATACAAATTCACCATAATTGATATTTTACCTTTAGTCAATTTTTAAATGCTTATTACTAAACTATGATGACTATGGACAATATATACATGGAGATAATTCATTTTAAAAGTGGCTGAAATAAATTTAAGTGATACTTTTTAAAGAGACATTCCAAATATGAACCGAGTGTTTTATGAAACTCTTTTGGTTAAAACGTACAGCAGGAACTAAAAGCAATTTATTTTCTATATTCATGCTCTTTTGCTGTTTGAACTCCTTAGGAATTTCCAAATAGAAGTGGTTGCAAATAAAATGACTTAGCGAAAATCCATTAATACCTTAGACAACAAAAATACTGGCAGGTTTTTTGCTAAAACGGCAACTATACAGCTGAGAGTTTCGAAATTTCGAAAGAAATTTTGAATTCTTATCGTAATAATTTTGTAAAAAATATGTTAACATGAAAACGATTACTACTCTCGAAAACTGAAACTTATAGGTCTGAAATATACCTTACACTTTTAGGCATTATGAAAACATGCATTTCCTTGCAATTAAGCATGAAGATATATTGGTTGTAGTATTGCATTTTGAGGTTTTAACAATTCGCAGTAGTGTCTGAACACTTAATTTGAAATAATTGAAATTTTAAGTAAATAAAAATGTATACCAATGAAGCTGTCAAAAACAACTGCAAATAAGGCATTTTATACAGTGTGACTCTCATTGAAGCATTTTAAACCAAGTTATTTTCAACTTAGGTTTCCAAATGCAGTGACCGTAAATATATTAAAGGTGTACTAAAATGTGTTCGAGCGGTAGGACTCATGCCATTACTGAAACTCGTCAAAGATATTTAAAATTTTTATAGTATCATTCGTTTGCATCTATCTTACTAGATTCAGATGTGATTAATTTATCTGCGCGAATTCTCAGGAGAGAGAAGACGCAGACGAAGAGGGAAATTTGATTTATTACATTATCTATGCGGTCAATGGACATATCAAACCATTGGAATTAACCTGGTAGATATACACCATAGATATCATTCGATATCTCAAACACAATTTATTGGTGAACTTTAGCTGTCAGTATGCTTAACCTTTTGCATGTTTAACTTCCACAATAAACCGCTTAGGTTTCCACAATGAAAGTACTATTTCCCCTGCGAGTTGCAATAAATTTGATCAAGGTCATCAGTTGCAAACATTTCATTTAATTAAGAGAATTTGGACTTTAAACTTCGTTTTTGTAGAGAGAAAATGAGTAAAATAGTTAAACACACTGTTAGATTCTTGTCTTTTCCTTCAACAGACTTAATTTAGTGCTCTTATTTGCGTTGTGACTCAACTAGAGAACTGCAATATCGGCTATGTTCAAGCATTACGGCAAAGAAGAGAGGGAAACTCAGAAAGAGGGCGTTTGACGTCGACTCATGGCCTATATTAAATAGTAAATTTCTCTTAACACAACCCCGTAACACCTGGGTCCCAAACTATCTGCCAATCATAGTCGAGAATTGCTACGAAGTAGTGATCCAGTAGAGTCCCTATGAAGCACATGTTTAGAAATTTTAATATATAACATTAGCATTCATGAAATTTAGTAAAAATCATATGCATTTTTGGCCCATATTGAAACACCTGCAATAATACTTGATGTAAACACAACTTATATGAACTATACAGGTTATTAATAAGGATTTACGTATAGGAAAAATTTTCAGATATCCTTAATTAACTAATTGTCAAATTATTTAAAAAAGCTGGAGTCCATAGCATATTGATCCAGATGTTTTGTAAACGAAGTAAATAAACTAACAATTTATGTGGATTTCTCGAATAGTAGGGTTCCTTATTTTCAGATAATTGTGCATAACTCTGTGCATTCATTGCATTTCGGTTTCTCTTCTTTTGTGATTTGTTAATATCGTGTAAATGAGTGGTCAAATCATGCCGAGGTGATGTTACACCGCCGAGTACTTCACGTTGATAGGCTTAAATGCAGACCTTGGTGAGGGATTTCCGCAAGAATTGTCGCCACGTACTTCGGCGCATCCCGTCCCAGGCAACCGAAGTGGGCGGAGCATTCCAAAAGGTCGCCTGATGCAAAGAGGGGGGAAGATGTTGATGTCGGATTGTGGATGTCCTATCCTGTTGTCGCCACTAATTAGGTGATACGGTTAACCAAAAGTTCGCATTCTCTCGGTCCGATACTTAAACCCCATATCCTGTAATTAAAGACTGGAATTTGAAATTACTAGAGGAATTTCGATGGTTATGGCACCAAATCGACACAAGTTCACACCTTTTTGCGACTATAACTAAATCCCCCATTATATTTTGATGAAGACAAGCTAGTTACTCAAATCCTTCGCTCAGCTGCTTCACTGACAAGTTCGATGCGTCTTCGAGCGCAAGAGGTAATCAAGGATGGTATCAGCTAATCGAAATCACACCCATTCTGTGCATTTGTCTTACTCATTTAAGACACTGAAAGTTTAGCACTTATTTTCCCTGAGTACCTCATCATTTACTGCAATGAAAGTGTTAGCACTTAGTTCACTACACCTCAATTAAGTGTCCACCAATCAGGACACCTAGTTCGAGTAGTCCTGTTTCAATCCTTCCCCTCCTCAGGAAGAGTGAAGCACTCTGCTTGTCAGATTTAATCCACAACTTCAGTGAGAAATGGGGAAAATAAAAGACTCGGGGAGTTTTTAATGTAGAAATAAAGAGACTAGAGTAATAATTTCCAGGTTAGAGAAGATCAAGATATAGTTTCTTAATGAAAAAGAAAACCGGTATAGTATACAGCGCTAATGTGTTCCTGATTGCAAAGTATGCCAATTTTATATAAAATTTCCCCATATTTCAAACAGGAAAATACCTTTTGTTGTTCCCGTAATAATTAAATCACTGGGCAATTGGATATAATTCATTTATATTTCTCCGAAATTCTGTTAGTTTAATTTAAATGGGATAAAAATACTAGAGGTTTGAAACCAGACGTCGGAAGCTTTAGTCCACCAAGCCCAGTTAAGGAGGTGATTTGCGGTGGTTTTAATTGAATAAACGTGCTTATCTACCGCTTATTTAGTTCCAGCACAAGGACAGTGGTTCTGAATGCCTTCCTAGCTATCAATCTCTTGGGACGGATTAGACACTAATGGCAAGCTCCGGTAGCTACATTGCCTTGAATACCGATTTGAATAACCCCTTTTATCGCTTCGGAAGTCATTACCGGGGCGTTACCCACTCAGAGACTTAGTGACACTGCTAGATAGAGCTCCGTCTCTTCAAAGTTACCCTCATTAGACATTCGAAATTCTCAAGTTTTAAAAAAGGGATCTATTTGGGTGATCAAAGTCCTAAAATTGTGACTTCACTGTAGAGTTCCAGTAAGACGTCTGGTGGTGGTCCTGCTCATTATCATACATATGATATTAAATCGATTAGAGAATTTAAAAAAAATTGGCAAAATCTTCAGGCCCACGATCTTTTCATTTTTCAACTACCTTCCCCTATCCCTGAGATTGTCAATAAGTCAATAAAAGCATAGATGTGTTTGACAACACCCAGTCGAAGAGCGCGTGGGATTGGGGAGGTGTGTGCGTTTCAGGTTGAGTGTTTAATGAGGCAGACACAATATTTGTAGTGAGACGATGAGTCATCAGGTTGGAGGCATGCATTTGTCGTGGTTTGTGCCTCTCAAAAACATTTGCACCAATGCACTTGTTGACTATATATGCTCGATCTAATGACCTCATGAAGAAAAATCGTTAATGCCTTATCCTCAAAACCACCTAATCTTCACTAGAAGCCGTGAGTTCAAAGGGTGATTCAGCTGTGATTCAGAGAACCTAGGGAGTCGACGTCTGAAACTCCTATGATCATTAAATTTGGGCTCACGGGCTCGTATGCTCAAGGCTACAAGTATATTGTTTGAGCATTATCGAAGTGTCTGCTGTGACCAACCCGGGAAGGCATTCAGAACCACTCCTTTGAAATGCAGCTTTCAAGGGATTTAACACTTTTACCCATTAGTATCTATCGTCTCTACCTCATGGGGACCTAGGAGATAGCCCAGGTTTATTTAACTAGTTTCAAACACAGCATGGACGGAATTGGGTGGGTGGCGTGCATCGGTATGTGTCCCCGTCAGCATCAAGAGTGCTTGTTCAGCATTTATGCGTTATGGAAGGGATAAATCCCCATCGGTACACTATATGAATAGGACAAATCATTGCAATGCAATCGAATAATAGTGCAATTTAGCATTATTGAAAATATGGGGAAATTATAAGTGGTGGCTGTTGATGTTATGATCGCCAGTATACGTGGTAGGTGAATTTGACAAGTGGAAATTACGTCCATCAATTGAAAATATCTGATGAAGATTTACAGTCGAATTTTCAGCGATTTCAGGAAAAATCGCCATTTAAAAATCTGGAAACATGTGGTACAAGAAATAGGTTTTGTCGATTCAAATTACGGAGCTTTTTTGGACCTTTATGAACAATTAACAATTTCCTGCATGAGAAACCCCGATAGTGTGTGCCTTCTCTAAACTAGTGCAAAACCTTAAAGAATAGGAGAAACAAGTAATTGGTTTTATCTTGATGAATGATTTTAATATGGCCTATAAACCGTCCTCATTGATTGAGAGCAGAAACTTAATTGCGAAGTAACTGGATGGGTGTCTCATAGTGTGGTTTGGATTATAACCAGTGGTGGTTTGCTAGAGCTCTGCATATGAAGTAATTAAAGCCAGTGCGACTTAGCCTGGCATATCTAGCTAAATATGTGTTGCGTTCATCTTCGATCAGTTCAATCCGATGAATATACAAATTTTTCCGTGAAGACTGCAATTGAGTAGTCAGAGAAGGTGGTGATTGAATTAAATTTCCGGGAAACACGTGGGCGTAATCGCTTGAGGAATCGAGAAAAAAATGTCCAAGAAATGGGAATTTTCTGGGAGAAGATTGCGGAAAAATGACCAACTTTTGAAAAAATTTCATACGCCCATTTGCCTTACGACGATTTATGCAGTTATTAAAATTAAAAATAAAATGACTGGATTTTATAAAGTTAGGAAATAAGAACCGCAAAAATAAATGTTAGTATAAATAAATTAAATTTGTCAAAATATAATTAAGAATTGTATCAGGATAAGAGATTAAGACGAAGTTGGGGTTTGCAAAGTTAGTTCTACCTGATTGAAATGTTTTGAAAAAGTCAAAATAACAAATTTATCACGTGAGGAAAACCAACTGCCCTGTTATTCACCGTATTCTTCTTTGATGAAATAGAAGTAATAACTTTTAAAAAACAGCTCACAAGTTAAGCGTAATTGCAGGACATTAAGGCTCTTTTAGCACACTTCATTGAAACATCTGAATTTCATTTATTTACATTTAGAACATAGTGCAAAAACTTTTCTAACAAGATAAAAACTTTTAAAACAAACACACCTATTCAATATTTATGCATTTAATAGACAGTTTAATATTTTAGCCGAACAAGAACCCAAAAATATATATAATAACCAGTAGCTCAGGAAATAAATACCTATAAGCTATGAAACGATGGACAGATAAGCATTTTTCTCCAAAAAATTCAATTAAATGTGTTTTTAAATGCTGTTTTAATAATATTTGCCAAATAAAACATGGAGTTTGAGTCAAACAATGCAAAACTACTACCTTCATTTGAAAAGTGAAGCTTATGAATCCAATAATAAACGTGCTTCCTTCAATCAATTTCACAGGCTTTTCTCTCCAACTAAATTAGCCAAATTTTTAGATGCGCGTGTAATTATCTACCCCCAAAGTCAGTAAAATTGAACATCCCCTCACAACCATCATGTCCCTATCAGCCCCATGGCAACAGTAAAATTGAATTACAGTGCCCCTGTCACGGACACGAGTTGTCTTTGTGAAGAGAAAAGCTCTTAGTTGTGAAGGTGGGGAGAAAACACTGACCATGAGGGAGGAATGGAGTAGCTCCCAGGTGGGGGACTGCTGTAGTACCCAGCGTTTCTTTTCCCACAGGCAAAGCTTAGTCTTTGGATAAGCTTCGACAAACGTTAATATGATTAGGCAAACTGTAAGGAGGGGTTACAAACACTGGGCTTCGATTCGCCAATAGTTATAACTAACTTCCCTAAACTATCAGAGGATTAATTGAACAACAGAGCTTCCTTAGTAGAAAACAACATTTCTTACTAACTCCACTTTACATTTTTTAGCTGAGGCACTTAAAGCTCTCTCTTGCCACAAATATTCGCTGGTATTTGTTGAAATTTATAACAACCTTTAATGATGATTGACAAATTATCGATAAAAAAGTTATGCTTTCAATGCAAGAAAATCAAAGTAAATTTTATAATCCGGGGCTAATTAAACGCTATATTTTCAGTTTATTTATCTTAAATTTCTATCAAGTTCTGAGTCGATCGATTCAAAGAGAAATCGTTTTTTAGATAAAAAATGAAACTTTGAATATTTTCCGCTTTTCCTGTTCTACAGCATTTTAAGTTTGGAAAAAATTTGTCTGAAAATCCGAACTGGAAGTTAACTTGAATGATAACTTGAAGATTAATGGATATCCTTCTGTGAGAATGCTTAATCACAACCACGAGTTCTTCATTTTCGATTGAAAATATTCCAGTGACTTGACATTTCGTCAGTCTAATCATGTCAGCAAAGTTGACTAATATGTTGACAATGAAGACACCCTTTAAAATAAACAAGGAAATTAAATAAATTCCCCGATTACAGATTTTTTTATCCAACAATTTCCGCTGTCAACCATAATTTGGTAAGAAATTTCAAAAAAAATTGACCTAGTAAATTATTTAAATAGCCTATGCGTAGGTGCTTGAATACGAACGATTTCAGCAGAGACAATCAAACCAAAAGTAAACCCCAAAGTATGTTGAACTTGTTTTATTCTATCTTTCAGCTTCCCAACAATCCTGTCTTGTCCTCTCGCAGTTACAAGTGAGTTTCTCCGAAAAATATATCATTTTCATGATTAAAATGCAATGTCATTTTAAGTAAATAGCATATCGGAATTTATGCAGTAGATATTGGTAATTATTTAAATCGCTTTTTATAAATTTAATTATTTTTTGGCGAAGATGAAACAATAAAGTTATGTGACTTTCTTGGAACATTTACGATGAATTTGGTAATAATTTGAATCACTTATATAAACCTCTAATTACTAAACGCAACAGTAATTACCACACACTCCACGTAAAGTTTTCAAAAAACCGAGCGAGAAAATAGGATGAGCAGGAGTTTTTTAGTCGTCTAAATGAAGATGGCATTCGGCAGGCAGGTCATACCCTTCCTCCTAATTGTGAGGCCTGGTGAGGCGGATGATACATAATAGAGGGCAGACGGAACTATTTCAAGCCCGGGGCCCTCATCATTAACTCTGTCGAGTGTAGTGCTGATTGCATTCATTTGCCTTCGCCGTACCCAACTGTAATTATGCTTCACGTAGCGGTGGCTCGCTATGCCCTTCGGAGTCGGCAATTTTTTAAGACGCAGCGGACTGGCAGGCAAAATATTAATTATCATAATCGTATATCGCAAATATGCGAGATATATTAGACAACGAGGAGTCATGCTGAAACTATGAGGGAACTTAATAAGACCAGTGGCTCCCATGCTTTGCTGATTTACCTATTAAACAGAAAAATAATATTCTCAAGACCATAAATCATAGCCTTCACTGGGATGTAAGAGTGACAATTAAGGAGGAATGCGTTTATTCTCCTCGAGAATACATATTTGTGCAAATTCGAGCAATAAATTAATAACAGTTTCCTGTCTGAGAAATCAGGCTTTCACTGATTCCTTTGAATGGCTCTGTCACGTTACTAAGAAAAAGGGTCTAGGGGTGTTTGGAAGATATTCGGGACTTAGCTTGTTAATTTAAAAATTTGATTCATTTTAATATCTCATTCGACAAGTTATTGGCGCCACTGCCAAAAAAACCACCCAAAATAACCACCGTTATCAGCCTGAGCTATAGCCTCCTCTATTAGCCCTCAAAATGAGGCTTGAGCAGGCTGGTTCACGACCAAACATGGGATAAAGGTCACTCGCCTGAACACATTTAATTCCGTCATTGATCAACTTGTACTTGCGTTGTGGCGATTCATACCTCTCTAGACTACATTAACCCAATCAATTCTATTAATCCATCCAGGTGGCATTGAAGAAATAGAAGTCCTAAAAATTTCTTTAAAATATCCTTTTTCTTGAAGTTGACCCATGTGACCTTGTGATGAGTAGTAGCTGTCACATTTGAATGCAAACCTCGGAAAAACTCATTTAACATGGCACAACCCGAATTCCTATGCTAGAGTCCTAAAACAGCCCTTTCATGGAGGAAATTGACCCCACTTGCAATATCAGCCATCTCAGCTATCGGGAGGTCTTCTTTGACTCACAGTCGCCAATTCATGACAACCGATTGTTGCCACAGTGTTCAGGGAAGGAAATAAACAGTATGGCCTCTGTGAATAATCATCATAAATGTCATCCTTTACCACGATTCAGGTGGGTGATTCCGGTCTTCATATTTTTGATGCATAAAGAAGTTTGTATTCTTGAAAAGTAAGTGTACTGTGCATGATTACCTTTAACGTATCTAAAAAACAAATAGTACTCTGTTAAAAAGCATTACGAAACCTCTACATGTAGTTCATCTTGAGGAGTACTCGCTATTACTGTTCGCAAAGAGAAATCGAAGTTAAGCAACCAAATCTATTACTCAGACGGAATCCAATACACACTGCCTCAGTTGACCAGCATTGAGTCAGTGTCTTAATCCGACCACTTCCACCTGTTTAGAATCTTCCACTAAAGGACTTCTCCGCCGAGGTGCGAGCCAGCATGGACATCAAGATGTTTATCAAGGAGGCCACCCTGCTCCTGGACCTAGAGGCCTCCTCCATCGAGGAGATCATGCACGACATGCTGGAGGCCGTCTTTACCGAGTTACCCACTCACACCAACCACTCACTGCTCACGCCCACCTCCGCCGCCGTGGCTCAGCGCCTCTTCCTCACCCCCAACCACTCCCCCCGTGGTTCCACCGTCGACTGCCACGACCCCAGGGGCAGCAACAGTAACGATAACGGCGGCGGCGGCGGAGGTGGTGGTGGTGGTGGTAGCGTTGGAGGTGGTCACGGAAGACCTCACACGCTGACGCGGATGAGTGGGAGCAGCCTTTTTGCGGCCTCGGCAAAAGTACCGACCATGAGCAGAGAAGCCCTCATTGAGGAGGCAAAGAGAGCACTTCTACTGGAAATTCATCACAACGACATGGCCTGTAAGTGTCTTTTTGTTGGATTTTTCGTAATGCTTGAATAATCGATAGGGATCATTCTAAAATCCTTTGCAAACTGACATATGACAGTACATTTATGCAGGATTATGATGTGAAAATTCTATTAACGTTGCAATAAATACAAGAGGGGTTCCCTTTCTTATTTCTAAACCTAGTTTAGTAGATGAAATAGAATCCGCTCTAATCACAAATCACATCTAAGAAAAGGGTTTGAAAAGGAGCTATTTTGCGTTTTTTATTCTTCTTCATGTTGTCCTTTTGAAAATCGGTCAAGGAGATTTTGAATACCATAATAAAGCTATGGCTAGATAATGTCTTTCCATCAATTGATTCATCGTGAAATTTACTCTTATCACCGCAGTTTAGCAGTGATAATGAAGAGCACATTTGAACTCCGCATTTTTGCCTATTTACGCAAACAATCAAGTTCAATCACCCCTAAAAAATTTTGGAAAAAATTGGAAAAAAACTAACAAGGCATCTTTGTTGATTTATGTTGGGTCAGAAGTTACATTGCATCATTTCACCAAGATGCAGAAGATAATTAGTAATTTAATGCCTTTAGTAGAGAAAAAAGTGTTTGCAAAAACATTTGGTGTTCCGAGAGTCATGGAAAACTAGATTTCAATAAAATGAAGAAATGTTTTCGAATTCTTTATGAAATTCTGGGAGAAACAGCTTATCAAAAACAACTGTGCTTGAGACTGCATGCGCATTTATTCTCGAGTTACTTTGTTTTTGTATAAACTAGTCAGAAATACATTGTAAAAAGTCGGTTTAGAAAATGCCTAGATATTTTTAGTTAGAAAAAGGGCATAGGATTCGTTCAAATTGAACACAGTTCTAATGCGATTTTCGGCAGACTAAGGCAACTTGGCATTTGATAGGAATACATTTCTTAAAAACACACGTTTAAAAGTGCATTTTTGGAAATTTTAGACCGGCGCCTCAGCAAAACAATCAAATCGGTGTCATTTCAGGAGAACGAGGGCATAACCATGGATCAGAGTTGGATATGTGCCTTGTAAGTTGATTTTGGTCCCATTTTTGCTATTACTGTTGTTGTTTAAATTGTCTTTCAAACTATTTCTTGGGATTGGTGACTGGTTTCTTTGTAATGGGGTTTCATATAAATTCGTAACATGTTTCGACAAAGACATATTCGGGAAATAATAGGCTTGCTGAGTTTATATTTATAGAAGTGACTGATATGGAATCGCGACATAAATCACGAAAATTTAATGATATATAGTTATCACTTTGAGAATGCTAAAAGATATTTTGGGAAAAAATTCAACGGTATTATGAAGTCTAGTGCCATTGACGATTTATATTAATTTTTTGCTGAAAGAAGATACTGAAGTAAATTTTTCCTTCTTTAATGGATTTAAAATATGGCTTCCGAATGAATGCTAGAGGCCTTTGAAATCAAATGAATCTGTATCCTGAATACAGCTTAGCAAGTGAATGTTAAATTTACCCTAATATATACTATTAATGCTAATTTAACGGACTGCCTTAATATATTTTCTTAGAATAATAAGCTTATTACAAAATTATTCTGGAACATTTTGACAAAAAGTTAAAATTTCATCCTAAACTGACAATGTCTGGTATTGGTAGATGGACTTTAATGGTAGCTAGAGATCAAATAAGTAGTTGACCAAAAAAAAACATATAGCAGATGATATAATTCCTTAATTTGTTTAACATTTAAAGAACAACAAATCTAGAGTTATTTGGACATTCTCCCAGTAATTCCCTTTCCGTTGAGGCCCGGATTTATTCGTGGATTAAAAAATTAGTCATTAGAAATATATTTAAGAAATATCAAGAAGGTTAATAAAATAATTACAGATATTGCTAAAAGAAAAAACTCCAATGCAAAATAAAAAAATTGTGAATTTGGGAAAAAAGATTCATTCATCAGACAGAAGTTGAATGCTCTTGGTTGTAGGGGGTTTAATGCTATTTTGGAACTTATAATATTGCTTACAAACATATATGGAAGTTATGTAAGCAGTGAAAAAAGATCCCCTTCAATGCTACGAATCGGGATGGAAAGATGGCTTACTTTTGAAATCAATGAATGCAAAAGCTTCATGAAATCGTTCAAGTGTTCCGATATCTTATTATAGAATAATAATTAACATTGTTGTGATGGACAGATTAAATTAATATACGAGAAACCGACTGTAAATCTCACTGTAATCATGAGAATGAAAGTGATTACCGTTTCTTAATCCAGCATCAGAATTTTTTAAAAACATTGAGCATAATGAAAAATGGAATTAATTGATCGATGAAGGTTAACGTTTTGTGATATCCGGTCATGCTTCCCAAGAAATATCTCTCCCACAGCTAATACCGTTTTAATGAAAGCCTGTAATGTTTCAAAAACTGTGCAATGGGGCATGACTTCGATAATTGGATTGCAGAAATAATTACCAACAGATACAGATGCAATTTATATTATAATCGCTTTACGAAAGCGATTTTTGAAAAAGCACTTTTGAAATAGCCTGAGAACTCTTAGAAATGCAATTGAAAAACTAATAAGCCTTCAGTATCTACAAACGCTGATACTTTCTGTTTGCAGGAAAGCTATTCGATTAAGCCGCAATAAACCACTCCAAAACTTTTGTTTAACTGTCTTTCGGTTTCTTTGAAAATCATAACTGTGAGTTTCGAAGGGTTTTTTCCAACACCGAGACACTTGAATGAGCGTCGTTTTAAAGCCATTGAAGTCTTTTCGGGTGCAGCATAGAAAATCCATGCATCATGATGAATGACACATGCTAAATTAGCCACAAGGCTTGATAAAGATGTATTCTTGCTACAATAAGCTTGTTAAAGAGTTAATTCTAAGGGTACTAGCTCTAAATAAATGCTGTCCATGAATATGAGCCGACTCCACTTAAAATGCGTTTCAGATGCAGCATGAAGAACATCCAGAAGCGGTACCTGGCCCTGGCGACGCTGGCCTACCCGGTCAACCTGGGCCGATCGAACGAAGGCACGCAGATTATCCTCCTCGTCATCAGTCCCCAAAAGGAGGTCAGTTTTCCCCTCCACCACCACGTCGTCCACCCCTCGGTTTATACGAAGCCAAATTATTAAATCAATCACTTCACAATCATTATGTAAATATTTAATGGGTAAATTCATTTATAAGATTTATTCATCAATTTATTAATATTAAAAAATCTCCTTTTCATATAGGAAATAAAGAATAAACAGGACCAATACATTTCATACGAAAATTGTAATTCAAGTATAAATACGTTCTAATTTTCCCGATTCACATTTAATTATTAAAGAACTTATATAATGCTAAACCAAAACTTACAATTTACTTCATTATTAATGGGTTGAATGCAACACGCAAGTATTTAGTGTTTTATATGATTGCATTTATTGCGAATCAGCTAGTTGCACCAGTTCAATTTTTTCGCTTACTGTCTTAGAGGTCAAGAAAGGTGCTCTTCCCCAAGTATCCTTTGGGATGGCCCGGGAATTAAATATCAGCCCAAACTGAGACCTGGGAGTTTGGGAGTTGCAACCCTTCTCCTAAAGGGAATGAAGTCCAACAAGGTCTTCCGGGGGAGGACCTGTAGCGGAAAGGCTGCACTTGGATCAGGTCAACACTTCAAAGGATTCACTGGTCCCGAGAGGATAAGGTTAACCATGAAGGAGGAGATGAAATGACGGGAGTACTAAAACATTGACAGGAAACGTGTGTGCGAAGAGTGCATTCAAGCTGTTTTATGTTTTATGGGAACAAGGCGGCATGACCTAGATTGACGACTGGAGAATTGGTAGACTTGGTAGACCGGGCTGCGTGTGTCGGAAGCTGTCCAGTGTCCAGTGTGTCACGTCTGGATGGCTTTATTCATGAGTGCCTCCTAATAGTGAATAATGTCAACTCTACTGATTGGCAATTCCTTGCAGTAGTGAACAACCGAGGCCTTTAAATCATTTGGTGTTTTCAGCCCAGAAGTTTTGTCAGTCAGAAATAAAACGGCATTAAAACTTCGCATGTGGTAATTTTTGTTATGATTTTGGTTTTCAGTTGAACATTGAGTTAGGGAACAAACTGATAATTATGACTATAAGTATCATTTAAAAAAAGAGGTAGATTTGGATTTTGGGTGGCAAAAAGGAAGAAATAAAAAAATTAAAATACTGATTTTTCTTTCAAAATTAAAGATGTACTTATTGAAAAATAGTTCTTGACTTCTACTAATACAACCAATATATTCACATGCTATTTTTTTTCCATGGGCAGATTTAAGTACCCACACTGAAAAGTTCAAGATCGGAGTGGGCCATTGTTTCTTGAATGAGATGTATATTTCTACTCTGCACAGATCAAATATGAATCACAAAATAATCACAGAAACAAAGTACAAAGTGACGAGCAAGATTCTTACTGTGGTGAAACTGTCTATCTCTCTCTAGAATCGGGGGTGGACATATTCGGTTTCACTATTAGCCATTAGTCATTCGGATAAATCTCAGCGATCCAGCTTTACCTGGACTCGAAAGAAACTATGGAAAGGTTCGACTCCTAGTGTCAAGAGTTGTGAAACAGTACTAAGTTCGTTTGAAGAGGCTAGCACCAAAGGGATTTTATTTTTAAGTTTTAGCAGCTCATCAATCGATTAACCTGTTTTTTTCGTTTGTAGAAGCGGACGAAGAGTGACATCGAACTGGGCCGGACGTTCGCGACCATTCTCTCTGACCTGGAGTTCCGTCGGCAGCTGATCTTCGCGCGGGACGAGGAGGAGGTGAAGGCCCTCCTCCTGGCCCGGGCTCACGAGCTCGAGGAGGAACACGCGCAGCTCCGCGATGCGCCTGAGAACATCGACGAACTCATCGAGGGCTGCTTTGAACAGGTAAGAGGCCACTGATGAAATAAGGCTGTGATGAATTTCATAATCTAATGAAAAATGGGAAGAGTGCTTTTAACCACAAAATTTAATGGATTTAATAGGAACTGAATTGAGTTTTTGACATTAAGGTTTACCTAGACAACTTTCTGAGGTGTAAAATGTGTCTAAAAAATCCTTCTCTTACTCAAGACAACCCATAAGTAACAGGGTTGTTTTTAGGTAATGGTGGTTTTGAATTTTCAGGGAGAAGGTTAAGGCCAATGACTTATTAAAACAAACTCTGAGCCAGGTCAGCGATATCATTTTAAGTGAGCAGACCACTGCACTGCTTTCGCTTTCCATTACTTTTTTTCCCAAACCCCTCGAGCTCAGCTCCAAATGAAATTGTGACCACCCAATTGGCTCATTTGATTTATATAACCTGACGTGTCCCTTGGGACCGATAACTTTGCAAAATATTATTCCTCTATCTTTACGCCAGAGAAAAGCACCTAAGTGGAATGATGTTTACTCAACTACTTAACCTCTGGAGCATTATCTACACTGATATTCAAGAAAATTTAAGCTTATGTTTGAAACAGTGCATTCGATGCATATTATTATCAATGATTAAATAATTGTGTTGAATTTCCTGCTGTAAACATTCAATTATAAAGATTTAACAGAGTACCCTTAGTTAAATAACTTGACGAAAAATGTTATTAAAGTCTTGACAATTTTGTGAATGCTTATACCGTTTGAATTTAAGCTAAATTGATATCTCAAAAAATATTATAGCAAAATAGACACTTGAAACAGCCACAAGCTGCTCAGTTATACCAGAAATACGATTTAATTTACTACTTAGTTCGTTGGTAGCATTTCTATTTGTTTTACCGCCTTAGATCATCACAGTTTTGATCAGTACTGTTCAACTTATTATTTTTGAATGTCAAATGAAAGCAACTATTAAAAAAATTCACTCTTACAAGGAATAACAAATAAGATTGCCGGAATAATCTTTATCTTTTTTAATACCTAACAATTCCGGAAAAAAGACTTTTGACTAAAACTCAAAACAGCGAAGTTTTGCACAATACCAACCGATGATAACGAAGGCAAATTAATCAATTGTTGCCAATGGTGATGAATGCAGCCTCTTTTAGTTTGAACCTGGATGTAGCCAAACGGTGTGAAACGGAAAACACTTTAGCAATTCCAAAACAGGATAATAATCTACGCTCTTGCATACGGGGAAGTAATTTTTGTGCTGTAAGGCGGATTTACCCAGTAGCGACGAGATAACTGACTATTAGATGTTATAGAATTGAAGCGATGAACTCGCCTAATCATGGAACTGGTCTTACTAGAGCCTATTATGAGAATTTGACAATAAATCTCAATAAATTTAATGGCTTTGATAAAAGAATGCTAACATGTTTTTGTTGTTATAATTTAAAAACACGGTATAGTGTGAATAATAAAACCAACAAAGTTTGTGAAATCGAAGTGGTTCATTTAGTTTATTAGAAATTGAAAACAAATTAACTCTTAATGTTCTTCTAAGGAAGCTCAAAATCTCCGTTTCATTGCATGAAAATTTAGAAACTGGGGGAGCAGATTAATAGCGTATCAGTAATATATTCATATTTAAATCCTTTGGTTAATAGCGGGCACAAGTACTTTATTTAAATAACTGAGTTTTGTTCTTACAGCACTACGATTGCAAGCCCTAGCTCATCTGGGCTTACAGAGTCTACATAAATTCCTAACTTTGAGTATTATAATGCAAAATTTTCTTGCATGCACTGTTATAATGATTAAAATTAGCTTTCACGTTAAGGCACTGCACAACAGTAAAAAGTCGCCTGTTAGACCAAGCATGCATTGATTAAATTTTGCTTTCTTATAATTAAAATGATGTGAAAATGATTTATTCTGAACAAATTACACCCGAAATGTAAGGAGCTGTGAAGAAAAATTTAAAAGCAGCACTAAAAATAAGGATATTTTGAAGAGGTCACACGTTTTGTCCCTTTTTGGGTGGAGAAAATTACAAGCCAGTAGCTTGTCTTCTCTAATCTCTAACAGAATTTTTGGTAATTTCAAATAAATAAAATTGCATGAAGATGAATTCGAAACTTTCGTAGACTGACAACTAAAGAAAAAAACCAACACTAAGGCAATTTTGTGGAATGTCCATAAATTGATCTCGAAGTTGGCTTTTAAGTATTCTTTAATTCAAGATAAACACTTCAAGTCCCTTTATAGCCCTTAAATAGCCACAATTTTAACCATATTTAAGCTTTAATAGTTTAAATTCTCTCCATCATACAGTGACGGAGTCAGCTTTGAAGTCACGACATTATTCATGAATTCCTAAATTCAAAACGCAATATTTTAAGGGTATCTAAAAATATGATTAAAATTGGAATTTACAAATCACTATTCCTTGTTTTGGTAAAATGGTAACTTAGAATCTTGGCTTTAATTCACTCTTATACAGTACCGTTTTAAACTCTCCACGCTGCGGAAAGGTTAATCTAACATTTTTCCGCAAACATTTTTTACATTTTTTTAGCTTTAATCAAATTTACCCCCCATTCCAATTTCAAGTTTTCAAAGCAATCGTCAACACACCCAGTAATAACATGGTCAATAAGAGAAGATATGATTGGCTAAGTAGGTATCGAGGCTTGACTGACGTTTTAAAGATTTGGAGACTATTTTAAATCCAGAAAGAGTAAATTAATCTAATTTCAGTCAATTGAATTTGTGTGTTATTTAGGTGGTAACAGAAAGAAAAGTTTAGCTAAAAAAAATTGTCCTTTTCACGCATTCACGAACTTCCGTAGTCTCAAAAAAGTCGTCTTTATATAATACTTAGCAGAATGGATGCGAATGATCTGTATACCCTTTCAGGATACTAGGCCCCATACAAAATTGGCCTTGTGACCTCATTCTATATTCTCTTGAAGTGATAAGCCGAACTAATTAAGCTAAACTAACCTAGTATCATTCATAACTAGTATCATGAATCGATTAGGCTAATCGCCTCGGTCCTTGTGGGATCCCCATTCAAAGGTCAGGGGGTTTTAGCACTTCTCCTCCCATGGCCCCTTTTAGAGGGATGGGAAATCTTGACCCAGAAGCAAACCGCTTTATAGCAATTTTATGCCTTTCGCCTCACACACAAAAACTGCACTCTAAGATCAAACCCATATTTTACCATGGGCTTCCCTCGTCCAGAAATCTAAAGGATTCACAGAATTTAATTTTTGGATTCATTTTTGGGATGCATCAACTAACCGAGCGTTATCGGTTTCATTTGGAGAAAGAAAAAACGGTTCGTTTCAACAAAAACTAAATAACTTAAAAGGAAAGAGAATGAAAATTTAACGAAGTTTTACGTTCCAATTAAATACCCAAAAAATTATCCACTTTTCTTAATGGGGTGGATTACGGTCGTCGCTTCTCATTGTCACCACCTTCATGATGAGTGAAGAATTGCGATCTTAAAAGGTGGAAACATCATGGGCGTGAACACCTTTAACGTACCTGGAAAAACTAACGAGAGATTGTTCTTAAAATTTGTTCCTTAATCCATTTTGCGGCTTTTGATATTTATGTCGTTTATATCTATTAAAAGTGGAAATGTGTTTATTTCTTAAAAGGAAAACGATAGTTGTAGAAACAGTAGCACAACCTACACTACCCAAAACTTTAAGCCTTGCTTAAGACCGGTGATTCTGATTGACACCCAACCACCTGCTCTTCAGCACCAATGTTCTCAACAGGACAAAAGCCCACTATATGCACATACATGAGTTAGACAAACTTGACAAGTCGTATTCTTTTTTGTTCATTAATTCTGACATTTGGGGGGCTAGTTTAAATAGTCGGTCGGGCTCTAAATCCCTTATTGTGAAGGAATATCGGAAGACCACGGCTCCTGAAGTCACTTCCAGAACCCAGTGAACACTTCCAGAACCCAGATATTAAATCCATTATTGAATAAACATTCTCATTTGTCAAAGGAAAATGCAACCAGAGTCCTAAAAATTCTATTGATTTTATCAGTAGCAGTTCAAACATTCCACTAATAACCACACCACTTTCCATCTATGCTTGAATATTTTCAATCGAAGAAAGTAGTATTTACCATGGCCTGTTTACCCATCCCCAGAAACCCCGATGTCAAATGATGAGCGGCCTGGTTGCAGACCTCCGCAGACGTCTGTCGCTTTACCCATCCGATTTTACTGACGGTGAGTGAATTACAGACAATAGTGTAGAGTCTAATTCATTGCCTTTCCGATTCCTTGAAGAGAGTTAGAAGTTCTCCTTAGAACTAAATTCCTGTGTCTTTAATTCGGTTTTTGTAGCTGGATTAGCCTAATTAACAACTAATTAACTTGAAATAGGGTAAATCTATGCAATTGAGCTTATCTAAACTGGTTTTATCTTGCCTCGATAATCCTAAACCCATTTCTAGATAGGTCTACTGTTTCCCACAGTTTGTACGAATATGAACTAAAATTTTATTAAAAATTCTAAATTGGGGTAAATTAGATGATGATCCCAAATTAGATGATGATTGGCCAAATTGGCACACGTATCAAGGCTATTTAATCTGTACTATTATCGTTCTTCGGGACTTAATCCAATTGCTGCACCTGCTAATTGACTAACGAAGCGCTATGCAAATTACGAGCTTAGAAATGCTGAAAAAAACCACAACTTTCTTCCACTGCAGAATTAGCGCTTTTTAAGGGTTAGGATGGCGTGTTTCAAGTCGAAAAAATTGCACACTTCAAAATAACCAGACTTATTCTGCACAAGTTGTGAATTACTAAAAGAGACAGTTACTTAGCTCCCGAAATGTGTGGTGGAAGTTGAACTAACGTTTTCAAAAGACTTGGTTGGACATCTCCAAGACTTAAGGGAAGTAAAATTTTTTCGTTTGGAATCCTTTAAAACAGTGCTGCATTTCAGTGATGCTGTTGCATTGTGTGTCATTTCCCTTTGACGAGTTTAAATATCATAGAATATTGATAAAACCTGAATAGAAATTACCTTTTTGACGTCTTGGCCTTGAGAGGAATGTATCTTGCAAAACGAAGGCGAAGCAATGATTTGTTTATAAAAGGAACGATTACACCTCAAAATGCTCAAATCTGAGATGGAATTCTTTCGGATTACGATTTCGCAGACTATAGAAGAAAAGGCTAGACACATAAAACAAATTTAATGATTGGAGGCAACATTTGGTCGTTCTTTTGTTGGGAAAGAAGCATTTAATGCAGAAAAGCAAAGTGGCCGCACTGATTAATTTGGCAGGATTTAAGGAGTCGAGGAGCTAGAGAATCTAATTTATATATCTTTAATGGAATCACAGTATTGGAGGCGTTGGTAAAGGAGGCAGATTTTCCCATCGTCCTGCCTTTGGATACGACGAAGATACATTCACTATTTGTTTATCTTGAATGAATTTCTTTCCACTAGGGATTTTGCTTACGTCTTCTCAGAGTTATACTCGAATTACTAGCCAGAATGCATGTTTTCTCCTGAACCTGAAGCTGGGTGATTTGATACATGCCCTGAGTAGGTAGTAGCAAAGTTCTTCATTGGGGCCAGCTTCGCGGAAGACACTGGGGCATTCAATTCACTAGACATTGCTCGAATTCTGATGCCACGGACGAAATGTGCTATCAGATGGTCTGCTATGTTGCTATGGAGCTGTTTAGCGGCCACATTTTTCAGGGGAAGGAATTGAACAGCGATCATAATCTCCGTCTTACTGGGATGGCTGGATCGAATCATCCTATTTTATGACCTGGCACGTTGAGAAGATGGTAGTTCCCGGCATCTATTTTCAGTTAATTTAACAACGAAGAGGGCTCGAAACCTTTATAGGAAGAACGCACTGAACACATGTGCAGGTAAATAACAAAGTGCAATTCTACAATTTCTCCCCCCCCCCAAATAGCCTGTATTAATGCCTTTCTATTTTTCTCTCCTTTTTTGGCATTTTCGGCAGGCGTGCGTGGTAACCAGACTATTCGGAAGGTCACCTCCTCCGTCTTCTTCCTCTACTTCGCCTGCCTCCTGCCATCGATTGCCTTCGGGGTCCTCAACTACAACAATACCTGCGGCAAGATCGGTTAGCTTCGCCCCGAATTTTGGCTCTAGTTGGAACCATCCACTCTGTCTAAATCAAAGATTTTGTAAAAAGCCTAAACAGCTGAGACTCAAAAATCCTAATTTCATTGTGTGCCAGTTAAAAATGACGTTTTAAAAGTAGGGGAAACGGTTCAAATTTAGTTTCAGAACTAATTTAAGGTGTTCTAAAACTTCTGATAACTACTAAAGTAGATGGAAATTGTGCTACTGTCAAGGAGGTTTACTTAAGTCTACCACCACAATTTGTGAAAATTAAAGTAGACTCCATCCAAACTCTAAGGGAGGGATCTCCTCAAAACTGCGTTGATTCTGTTGTCGATTAACTTGACTGGAAGTGTAGCGCCATTCTCGACGATAGAGCCCATTCTTACACGATACTAATCAATGAGCTAGTTAGGCATTGAAGTGTTCGCCTAGGCCAGATACTGGGATAACACTGAAGTCGAAAAAATGGATGACAACCTGTTCTATGAAAGTTTAACCTCTGAGACGCTTGCATGAGTATTGGTGAAGGTCTTCTGCAGCTCGTACCGGATTATTTACCATAATCTCACATTGTTCAGAGGCCTGACAAGAGTTATGATTCATATCATCACCACTTCTCGCTATCACGCAAAGGAATTAAAGAAAGGGGCTTAAACTAGTATATGTGAATATCTTTACCACAAACAGCCCCACAAGTGATCATCACCAACATAAATCCGTCTTCATTTATCATACCACGAAGTTCCATCTCTGTGTCCACGGCTACCTGAGACGTAACAAAGGTAACCCTACTTATTTTGGGTGAAATGACCATTCCAGAGTGCTTTGAGTCTTTTTCTGAAGCCTGTTATTAAAAAGATCTCCCAGCACTAGAGATGCCCAAACAAGGGTTAATTAACCTGTTATCCCACAACTGCGCACACAGGAGGGGAAAAAAGCGGCTGGAGTGGGAGGAATATGCACTACAGAAGCAGTAGCGGCAGCAGCTCGGTTGTCGAATTCACGTCCTGTTGCAGCTTGCGCTTTTTCCTCCGCGAGAGTAAATATTGTGCGGTCATTTTTTCCAGGCGCAGTAGAAGTAGTGGGAAGCGATCTCTGACTTCTTCTTCTTCCTCTTCTCCCTCGAGAGCCTTTGATAAGCGCGCGGGATAGTGGGAGTAGTGCTGGGGTCTCATCAATGTCACACTCCGAATTTTAATTAAGGAACCAGTAGTCAGTGTACATGCTCTGATTATCTATGACTACCTTTCACCTGATAACAAAATTTTTGGTGCCTTTTTGATTCGAAGACTCATGGATGCCATATTCCCAATTTTCCTATTGCTTTGCACAAGCTGTTTTTTCCAAATGATTTTGTAGGCTTCCAAACCAATGGTAGTCTGAAGAATGAGTAGATGGGAAATTTTCTACCATTCGAGTTTTTCTTCGATCTTTTGCGACGTGATTCCTGTCCCTTTTCGATTCACCAGAGCAGGTCTGTGTTTGCTCCTCAAAGCCTGGTTGTTCAAACGCCGCCCTGATTGCCGCCTACAGTAGAGTTGAGCATCAGTCGTTGCTGCACTAGGTGGGGTGGGTTGCATTTCAACGTAGACTAGACCTTGGCGACCACACTAGTCTGACAGAAGAAGAACCTTTCCCATAAAGTTACCTTCTCGGCTGTTACTGTTGCTAGGATCTCTTCTCTACGAGACCCTATCATTGTATCCGAAGCTTTACTAAATTTCTATAAAAGATTCATTTTTCGTCACCGGTCACAAGTCTATCATCCAATGGTAGGAGGAACAGATGTTATCTCGAGATTTGAGTTGATTTTTTTTAATAAAGACAAATTTAGGAGCCACCCGTTTTCCATGTTTACGAGATTGTCCACGTAATGAAGATGAAAACGATAATCAGTTGTATGGGTCGAGATAGGCTTCATTGTCAATTAAAACTAGAGTGATAGAGCAGAATAAGCTTTCTCAAGGGCTGTTTCAGGAAGCAGCTTGTCATAGAACTCAACTAGACGGTGCCCAGTTCCATCTTCAGCTTCGTGAAGGGTGAAATCTCCACTTTCACTGAATTTCGCAGACTATCTTCTACAACCACCTTCCTTCATTCGCACTTTCCTTAAACTGTGAGAATCTTCCATAGTCACTTCGACTGTTGAGTTCCTTTTCTAGATCTCACAAAGCATAATGTTCCCCAAACGATTCTTTTCAAGCAAATTTCATTTGCATTGAACCGTAAAATGAATTTTTATAAGCTTAAATGACCTAAAGTGGAAATTAATGTTTATCTCATTAAGAAATTACAATGTACTCCTTGAATTTCGTGCAATTCAGAATTCGACTGAACTTATTTCGTGGCCTAATAGATCTCCGCCGATTTACGGAAGTTCATGCAACTTACAGGAGATCATGCTATGGTCGTATAAAGAAACTCATGCGATAAACGTCCTCGAGGGCGTTAAATCCCTTGGTAGTAGGTTAAATGAAATGACGTCATATCAGGTGGGCGAATACAAGAGAACAAAGGAAGAGAACTTTGAATGGGTTCTGAAAATATTTCTGGGGTAATTTCGTGTCCTCGGGCTTGCTCTTTTGGATTCGATTGTATGTTTTTTGTTTTGTTTGTTTTTTCTCTAAGGTGTCTTCCGAATCCTGCTGTCTCAGACGATCGGAGGCCTCTGTTTCGGCTTCATCGGGGGACAGCCTCTGACTATTCTTCTCACCACTGCACCGATTGCTCTTTACGTCAAGTGTAAGCTCTTTCTAATATCATTTTCTACTTGTTGTATACTATTTTTCATGACTTGCTTCCTTCTAGTGTAATCTATAAACTCACTCCTTAATTCAACAGATAAAATTTCACTATTAAAGGAAGTTATTTTGTTCCTAATATTACCAGTAAGTTGTTTTTTAAGTTTTTTTAAATTAAAGATTTAATTTTTAACAAAACGACCTTTCCCAAAGGGCATTTCCACTTGAATTCACAGTAGAAGTAATTTGCAGCATTTAAAAGTACATGTTGTGTAGGCAATTGTTTGTACATGCACTGCCAAAACCCATCTAAATTAGTGCTCTTTAAACGTTTGTGGCCCTAGATAGCCCTATTAAATGTTCATATCTAGGGGTTACGCATTTACGGATGATAAATTGTCATAGCAGCGTAATTTGTGGGGTGTAATCCGATGCCAGCTTATCAGAAGAGATACTGTGTGCTCTGATAAAGATTAGTTCCAATTTTCTTAAACTAAACAGTGAAAAATTCTATGATGATGAACCAGATAGTAAATATTCCTGATTTTTGTGATCTCAGTAGGTTGATTTGTCTTTGTCCTTATAAGTGCGGCTATTTAATGTCTAAATTAGATATAAAGACTATTAGAATCTAACCATCCATGTGTCTACGAAAATTTGGAGACGAAGTCGACCGTGTTCGTTATCAGGACCAAAGTATCGAGCTTTTAATAAATAAATAATTCGGTAAAAATTGCCTTCACTTACCTGGTATATGGGTGCAAATTCAAAAGCGAATCATTGGTAATATGACAACGCCTTAGTTGTGTAGTATGAATGCAGGGTAAGTATCAATTCCACTGTGATCTGTCAGCTCATCGCACAAGTTGTCTGAAATTTTTTAAATTTGAGGAAATTTAAAGGATATTTTTTAATATTTAATTGAGCTGAGCGACATATTTATGCTGATCAAATTTTAGTTAAAATAACAAGAAAATTAAAAAAATAGCTTGATTGAAACCCTGCTAGTATGTACTTATCCAAGAATCAGTTTAGTAATATAATGCTCTATGATTCCGAGAAACGAAACTCAGCACCGGGTTCGACTATGAAACATACACTCCCTTCATAAAGAGGAATGTGGAGATGAAAGAACTTGCACACTTGCGATCGGCGACCGGCGAAAAATGAATCTTCTAGCGAAATGTTAGGCGTCACAGACAGTAACGCGTCGTGAAGGGGAAACACCCCAGCTACAGCAACAGCCGAGAAGGAAACTTCATGAGGAAAAGCTTCTTCTTCAGCCATTGTCGTGGGATCACCGAGGAATGATGAACACTGAATTTTAGTTGCAACAACAATCGATTCTCAAATCTTCAGTCATCAATTAGGGCTTCAGTGAGTCCAGCAGGGCGATTTTTCATCAGGACAAGGCAGCAGAGCCCGTCTCCTCCAACTAGCGAGAATCACGTCAAAAAAGATCGAAGAAAAACTTGGTTGAGAGAAAATTCATTGTCCACCACCTTATTGCGCCATCTACCTTGCTCCTCCTTTAAACTACCACTTGATTCGTGGCTTTCAAAATCACTTAGAAGAAACAGCAGTTTAATAACAGCGCATATTGGGTTGAATGTGACATTTATGAGTTATTAGAAGAGTCAAATCGAAAAGAGGCCTGCAATAACGATATTAATAAGTTTGTTAATAGATGGGAGCAAGTCAGAGTTAATCAGGTAGAGAACATCGACGACTGATTGGCTTGCTTTTTTCTATTCAAAATTTGGATGACCTGATAAAGAATAGGATATGAACGAAGAGTCTCTTAAATTTGCTCCGAAACTTTGCGAAATCTTGCTGAGGCATAAGGTAGTTGCCAGCCACACAAATCTCAGCCGTAGCTCTGTTGTTGCGTCGTTGGCAGTGATCTACACAGTGACGGTCTCCTACAACCTGGAGTTCTACGCCTTCTTCGGCTGCGTGGGTCTCTTCAACGCTGCCTTCCTCTTCATCTACGCGGCTTTCGACGCCAGTCGCATCATGCGATGGTCCACCAGGTACAATCCCCCGTCTCCTCCTCATCCTCCCTTAGGCTCTTCCTGCCTTTTAATCTATCTCGAATGACCTACTAGAGAGGCATTTTCAGGTTGCCGGCACTTATCAGGGCCCCATACTGGAGCCCACAATGGTTCAAAAAGGTGAACATTATTGGCCTACCACAGGTGGTGGCTTCATTCATGCTATTAGGCAACTATGCACATATATGGGGTAATAGAGTGGAATTTGGCAATTTTACTAAGGAACTGAAAATGGATTTGGTTATTACACCATAAGATGCCTATAAAAACTCGCTGTAATCTGAGATTATTATGTTTTCGTCACAGAGCCTCGATCACGCACAACCTCAAACCTGGTGCAGGTTGATTCTGCGCTTTCCTTAAGGATGGTTCTTCCAAATAACTGCTTTAATTCTACAATTGATTAACTGGTTTTTTTGTCATACTAACAGCACGGCAGAAGTCCTTGCATCGACAGATAAATATCTGCAGTTTTCGGCGGAAGCGAGTCGACAAGTGTAGTCGTCCAAAATTTAACGGAAAGCAAACAATTCAGTTTTTTTCTTAGGTTTGGGGGTCGAATCCTAGTGCCGAAACGAGGTCTTGACTACAGTGATCTGTAATGCTACATTGAATGCATACGAATACAAATTGGCATCAGCTTTAGCATCTTTTGTAGATTTTCAGGGAAATATGTTGTTGTGCGCGGTAATCGTATTGTTAGTACCTTCTTCAAAACATAGCCTACCAACGGATAGCTACTCTTTGATTTCCCTCCTGAATGGGTTCACTACCCCAGAAAAGATGGAGACCACAAAACCAGAAAGAGGACGGAAGACGTCCGTCCCAGAGTGCTTATTGGAGGTGTTTTAAGATACGGTTAACCCGCTTTTACCGTAGACCATTGCTGCTTCAGTTTCCATTGCCTCGAAGTCTCCAATTCCTGCAGCCAGAATGTTGTGTTCAGAGCGTTCAGGGGGAATACTGCTCGGTTGCCATAAACGCCCCCTTTGGGTGGTCTGCACGATTATCCATCTTGCCACAAGTTACTCTCTTCCATGATTTATCGGGGAAAGAGGATGTCAGTTATCCATTGTTACCCCACTTTCAGAAATATGAAAGAAGGATGGTTATTTCTAAAAAAATAAATAAGTAGGTTTCTGTAGATAAGTCGAAAGTGCTCGGAATGTCCAACAGTGAACTTATATAACACGTTTATATCACTTACAAATCTATCTTTGTGCTCAAATGCGCTCATTAGTTTTTTTTTATTATGGCAAACAACGTACAAAGTACCGCATTTTTGGAATCGTTCTTATTTCATATTTACTGGACATTAAGGAACTACAAGCCAAAAAATTAACATAAAACTCAACTCATCCGATGGCCGACTTAGAGAGGTGTACCTTCATTGAAATCGCTCCTACAAATTTCCCTCGGAAATACACTACCTTTATGCTTCGTTTTAAGAGATTCAATTTATTTCACTTTTCTCGATCATTAAAACTGATCATTAGGGTTTAACCTCGCTTTTTTTAAGAACCCACATCTGTAAAAATAAGTTTTCTTATTTCGATATCTCATCTTTCAGTAAACGGTAGTAGAGTTGTTTGTTGAGGACAAATGATAATGGAAATGCGTGGGACCCCATTAATTAAGTATCCTGACTACGCTATTGTAAAGAAAAACAAGTTTTGAGCTTCTACAAAACAATAAACATGCACATGTATATTAATGTACGCCTTGTAAGAATTACACTACTGTCCAATCATGTTTGAAAAATATGCCAATTCCGGTGCAGGAATGCAAAAACGGAATCCCCAACGCCACCATTTATCTCATTTAGGCCCTTAAAAAGTCCCTGAATTCGACCCGCCTTTGTTTGCACCGGCAAATCGACCGTGGTTTTTTCTACGAGAGGGGTTTTCAATGGTGTTGTCTAATAGATAAGAGCCCTACGTTAATCCTACGGCGTTTTTACATCACTGTTGAAAATGGGATGACAGTAATCGAGCTCCTGGCAGGATTCGTGTCAAATCTCGTGTCTCTGAAAATGCACAAATAGGTTCATTTAAGAAAAGAATAGACCTACAGGGTTTAGACAAAATAGTGGAAACACCTTTTGCGGTAATCACAGCTCCAATTCTCCAATTTATTGACTCACACAAATTGCGAATCTTTGGTTCAAAGGGAATTTTAGCCCATTCTTCAGTTCTTTTAGAGGCGTTGGCGGCGGAGGAAATCGACTATAAATGCTCCTCAATAAAGAGATTGAGGTCGGGGGATTGGGGTGACTAGATGAGACGCTCAACTTCATTAGATATCGGTTCTGTGGGCTTTCATTAAGAAGCTGAGAGGAACTGTAGTGATTTTAGGAGGTTGTGATCTCGATCCTCTCTAATGATTCGATTTACAGTCCGACGGTCGGTCAGACCTGTGCCTCTTTGCTGAGGACGTCGTTCATCCTTCTCTCAAAGGAGGCAGTCACTAATTTTAAGATAATAACTCTTGAAATGCCAAGCATTCTGGCGCCTGCTACACGACCACCTCGAATTTGGCCTCTTCGAAAGTCCGAGAGGTGTGCCATCTTTATGAGGTCATAACCAAGCTTTTTAGTATTTGTAAAGAAAAATTGTTTGAAATACATGTACCAAATATCAAAAAAAAACAAACAAATACGTTAAGCTTGATTGTTTACGATGCAAAAATGTAGGGTGTTTCCAATTTTTTGTCCTACCCCTGATGTAAGTAACTTTGTGCTTCTAATCAAGGATTATTTGAGACAAATTCGCGAGAAAAGAGGCGGCACTGGTTTCATAGCCAAAGCTCTACTATCTTAACAATTCGTTTACTATACGTTGCGTGTGAATGAGATAAATAATACGAAAGTATATTCAACGAAGTACATAGAGGTAAATCATTAGCTTAAACAATTAGTCAAAATATGCAGTTATTCCTGATAAAGGAATAAAATATAATTTGTAGTAATTTGAAAATTCTCAGTGCATTTTTTGTAGCTATAACACCTCCTCCCCATCTTTGTGAGGTTCCTTCTTTTCTTTGGCTGAAGCCGGGGCCCATCGGTGTCTGTTTCAATAGTCACTGATAAACAGTCGATTTCCACGGCTGAATCCGCTTTCCAATTTCGAGTTTGTTCGATTGGTGCTCTTCTTAGGCAGCATAGCTGTATTATTTCGGTTTGAATTCTGCGTTCTGAGTGCTTCCATTGTTCGGTCGGTCATCGGAGAACTTTGCCGATTTTCATTCATTAGAGTCAACGAATTGATTTTCTCAATTGTGTCATCAGTCATCTTTCTACGTACAACTATTTTTGATTGAACGACTGCGGCAACCTTTTTCCTTGTGTCCTTATTGTTTAGTTAGCACTAAATAAAAAATTTCCATATTCTCATAATTTTGCCTTTAAAACCGTCTACTGTATCATCAAGCTGTTCAATTCTCTTGCACATTTTTCTGCAAACTTGCATGGTCTGTTGTGTTGTTTTAACTTTTGATGGCCTCAATTGCGATTACCTGTTTTAAGTTAAGTTTTTGTCTTCAACTATGATTCAAGCGGGGATTACAGTTGTCCATTCTCATCATTTTGACATAATCTTACTAACTTTTAAATGGAGAAAAAATTATCCATATTTCTGGTAAAGTTAATGCCATTTCTATTTCTGCTTTCCAGATCAACGGAAGAGATATTTGCGATGTTCGTATCAATCGCCTTTTTGGTCGAAGCCTACCGTGATACCGCGAAAGGTGAGTCAACATTTCCTCATAATCTTCTGAACATCAGATTTGTAGTATGAAATTAAGGCAGATTGTTATCAGGAGGCGAATTCCAATGACTAAGCAAACTATTGGGTTAGGGATTTCCAAAAAGCACCCTTCACTCGTATAAACGGAGTGGTCGGACCCAAACATTGGAGCGCATTCCATTGCTTCTGTGAAAAAGACGCTGTGAATGCCTTATTTCCCAGTCTGAAAACAACAGTCTGGTTATTTTCCCCCACTCCCACCTTCGTGTCTATTGCAATGGAATTCCTCGGCAGGAAAGGCTGAAAAGGCTGAAAAGGCATGCCACTGCAAAGCGCGACCGAGAATGTACATTTAGATGGGAAAAAGGCAGAGTAATTCATTGTTGGGTAAACAAAGAGTTCACCCAAAAACCAGTGGGAAAAGCCTGTTTGCCTGGAGGCAAGTTTACGACGGTCTCTCAAGTAGTCTGCAGAATGCCTTCGAAACTCATTTATTTCGTAAAAATCCGCATAATAGCAAATCAGTTCAAGTGGTTGTTTCCAGATTTAAAAACCGTCTCCAATAAATAGTTGCACAGCGCCTTTCTGCTTCTCAATGATTCTAAAATAGTTTCCTTCGAGGATTTTTTAGTTTTAGGAAGAGCAAAAAGAAGTTTGTGCTTCTATGGTGAGTGAGGGAGTACTCTCTATCGAAATTCTGCAACATTGTCACTGGTTACATTCCTACTCTCCCTTACTACATGTGGGTTCAAGAATTAAGTTTTACGCAGTCACAAAGCTTCCCATTAAAAGCTTCTCTTATCTGCCTGAGCATCAACTGGCAAACATCCACAAACATCGGTTGGGCAGTGCATTAATTAGTACAGCCTGCACTTCAAACACTACACACTTCAAAGAACTTAATTTAGGCCTGCTCTACCAACACCTTAAGGGGGATTATATATAATTAAAAATCTTTTATATATTTTATATAATAAAAATATTTTTATTATTGCTGGGATAAACCGATATCCTGTCCTAGACGCCGAATGGTATTAAAACTACTGTAAGTTACAATGAAAAATATGCCCGTAAAGTTTAAATTCAGCTACCACAATCTCCCAATCACTCCGCTCTTCATCATGATAAAAGGTATTCTCTTCGATGGTGAATCAGGCATCCATAGGCCTTATGAATG
This sequence comes from Anomotaenia brevis, assembly GCA_030710315.1. Taxonomy (NCBI): domain Eukaryota; kingdom Metazoa; phylum Platyhelminthes; class Cestoda; order Cyclophyllidea; family Dilepididae; genus Anomotaenia; species Anomotaenia brevis. Next base: position 120,651 of record JAUOZQ010000138.1, on the reverse strand, counting down.
GCCCAGAAAAGAGTTGTAACTTTTAAGGGAGTCGCAGTGCGCGTTAACACCCTTAACTCATCCGGGAGCAAATGGACGCTACTTTTATTTCAAACAGTGTAGTAATAAATTGAAAAATAACCTAGTTTTATATTCGTGACTCGATAAATGACACGAAGGGAAAGTTATCTGGCCAGAGCGATCGTTAGAAATACTATCACAGCTCAATCTTTACAAGGCGTATTGAGGTGTATTCGAGTATTTGCAGGGCCCGGAGAATTTGTGCTTGAATTATTGCTTATTATCGCAAGTTTCGGATTTCCGTTCAAGAGTTATTTAGCTAGCTCTGGGAGAAAGCTTTACTTCGCAGATACCAAACGAGTAATCATTCAAAATGAATGAGTTGCACCTTCGGTGGACTGGTGAGGCATTGTGGACTGAAAAGTTATCGGTGGCATACTCTGACCGTCCTAGTCCTTACATATTTTTGGAAGGAATTATCATACATCTGTTAAATTTACTAAAAATGCCTACTAGAATGAGTAGAGCAAATTGGCATAATCTAATCTAAATAAACAGACGATGAAGGCGTTCCAAAAGTCGTAATATTTTTCAACATGAATGGAGGCTGACGCAATCAACGGGTTAGCTAACTCCTCCAGCTTATCAGTTCATCCCATACGATCAGTCCAAATTTTGCCTTTTTAAATTGAACTTAATTTAAATAGTAATCATAATGTCTAATAGCGCTGAACGGTTGTTTTACAAAGGTTTGGGCTAAACCTTGCTAATGTGGAAATACCAAAGAACCATGTGAGGCCCGTAATGTTTTAGGGGTTGAAGAAAGGAGGCAGACTCAACAGCCAGAGATGGTCTATGAAATTAGGTGGGGAGATATTACCCTCCACAAAGAGGAAGATCGAACCGGATGACGCCAGTCGGGATCGAAGATAGGTCGCTTCTTGAAATAGCCCTTAAATAAGCTCATCCTGCTCTATAAGTTGAGTTGGAATTGGCAAAGCAGCTTAGTTCAAACAATGCATATTTTCATTGCTGTCATCTACAAAAAGTTGGAAAATTTCCTACACTTGAAGAATGGGTGGCTCATGAATTTTCTTAAAGCAGTCATTTCATATCTGGCCTTCTCTCCATTCTAGTAGGCTTGTTGGTCTTTTTTGGTCGGATAGACTTGCTACTGGTGACGAAAAATAGATGCATAACGAGATTTTAAGCATCTACGCTGACAGTCACTTAGTAAAGGGAAAGAATCCAGCCACAGTCGATGGGAAGGGAACTTGCTGGGAAAAAGGTTCTTCTCTCAATCTGGTAGTGTCACCAAGGAATAATCCACTTCGAATTGTTCCCACCTAATGCAGCAACAATTTATAATGCTCAAATCTACTGTCGGGAGAATTAGGGCAGCGTTTGAAGCTAACTTTGAAGAGGATAAAGACCTGACCTAGTGAATGGAAAAGGGTTGGTGATATCTCATCAGGACAATGCAGCACGACCTCACACACACAGCAGGAATCACGTCACAAAGGATGCAAGAAGATTCCTCATCCACCACGTTATTCTCCCAACTAGCTCGCTTCTCCTTCAGACTTCTATGCTTTGTTTCGTAGCTCACAAAATCATTGGGACCAGTTTGTGAAACGCCGCATGAATCGGTTGGAATGGGTATTTGTAAGGTCTTTCAATCAAAACCACAATAATTATTGCGATAATGAAGAGATTAATAAGCTTGCTAATAGATGGAAGAAATTAACAGATATTCAGCGAAGGTACATTGATTAAATTGCTGAATCTTCGATTTGATGTAGTAATATTTGGTCACTTATTTATTTAAATAAAAAATCCCATGGGATGACCTCATATGTCAGTTTCCCCAATACTTCAGGATGATCGATTAAAATAGGTCCTATCGGCGGAAGTACAGCTTTTTATCTCAAATACAGCGCCCATAGATCTGGGCAGGTGTAGGCGCCTGTGTGCCAGCAATTATCCCTTACTTGTGTATTCAGAGTTGCGTTATGCTGAACGAGCATTATCGATCTGCCTGCTAGTTGGATGACGTTTGGGCCTCATAAAAGGCAAAAGAGGCTTCTGCCTTGCTCAAAGCATCCAATAAACGTAGCCGAACCTCGAAAAAGGAGGGAATTTGGTTTGGATTATAATCATCACCTAAACAGTACCGATCAATCCTAGGTTAAATAAGGAGAAATGGCTTTCCTGCACATCTGTATTCTCTCTCTCCGGATAGAATTTAAGGCCTACTACTTCAACTGCGTGACCTCTGATCAGTGCTCCAGTGGTAGTTGGAGAGCTAGAGCCACGACTCTCAGCGCCAACAGAACCTTGCTCAATTCCACCAGCGCCTCCCCCTCCCCCTTCACCTCTTCCAATTCGATTACCTTCTTCCCGGCCACCAGCGCCCCTCCCGACCCAACCAACATCTCCATGGCGACACTGCCACTGCTGGCGGCTGCTGAAGCCGCGCACAACGCGAGCGCAGCAGCAGCAGCAGTGGGAGGAGGGGTCTGCAAACCCGAGGTGGCCATCCTCTACCTCCTGCTGCTCGCTTGCACCTACTGGATATGCAGTTACATGCTCAACTTCACCAAAACGTGAGTCTCCCCCCCCCTAGATGGTAGGGCTATCTTGCCTATCTTTCAAGGAAAATGAGTCTTATAAACACTAAAGTGGGTTTATTCAGTAGCTCTATTTTTCAATCAAGGCTTGTTTCGCCAGTTTCTTCCTCCATTATCGCGATACCTAAATGTTGAAAGAGGGGGAAAACGTATAGTGATCCACCTGGTTGATTGAAATCGTTTAAGATAGGACTAGAGGTGCTACAGCATTATCCACAAGAAATCGGTGACAACGTAGGCAAGTCCTCTTGACCCCAGGGATACATCGAGAAGTAGATGAACGACTAATCATCGACCTGCCTAATCTGCCATAGAGCTAAACGAAGACATGACTGACAAGGGAGATCAGAGGTTTCCTTGACCAGACAACTTTTCGGTGGGTGATCAAGTTTCTGTTCCTCGTAGTGGCGTTTGCCCGCCAGTATCCAGCGTGTGTGTGAGTGGACAGTTTTATGTGTTCTGGAAGCCATTGATTCTAATAATGGCAGAGAAACGGAGGCGACTTGAGTTATACCATGAATTATGACTTGGTTGCTGGTTGAGCGACGGTGTGTAAAATCACGAAAGGTTGACGCTTGGCGCTTTTGCAATATCTTTTGATTTCATTGAGGAATAACTGCGTTGTATAAAAATGGAGATAATACAGGAGGAACTAAGAAGAGTTTGATGTAAATATTTCGTAGGGCACATTGGGGCCTTATTACAAATCCAAAGCCATGAATTGGCTAAGTAGAATTACTTTAATTGGTCAACTTTCAGAACCCTCCATTCTTATTTTGGATGAGAGATTAGCTGTTTCAGAAAAATAACCTTTTCTTAATTTCCTTCTGAAAACAGACTCTCTCTGAACGTGTTAAAAAGTGATCAATTTGTATACCAATTTGGATGACTTTTTTTATGTGAGCACATTTGTGACAGGTTATAGCAAGTAGCCGGAAATTTAGGCAGTGTAAGCTCAAAAAACAACTCTAATTGCTTCTGAAAAGATTCAGAAGGAGGAAGTAGTCATGTGAAAATCATCGAAAGATACTTTGCTATAGCTGACGAAACCAAAGGAACATTTGAAAAACTGACACATTCTTCAGCAGGGAGTCGGTTTGTGAGCACCCTGGTGAAGAAGTGATATATGAAAGAGATTTGACTCATAAACTAAGTGCATCCATCCCTCTTTTCAATGTCACAGTTGAATAAGCTCTAAATGCCACAATTCGTAAATTCTCCTCCTAGTGAGTTACCCAGTTGTTATTTCTTGCTGCAGGCGTCTTGTCATACCTAGCTCATTGTTTCATTGACCAACTAAAATAACAAGAGGAAGCAGGATAGGAAGGTAACGAAGTTGTCCGGCTTAGTAGCTCGAATCTGTGGGTGCCGGTGAGCAAGAGTTGTGGAGTTCCTAAGAGTGTTCAACAACCAGCACTTGCACTTGATGTTGAGACACGAACCAGTTGTCCAGTACGTTATGTATGACGGTATGCAACCCCTCTGAGTGAATACAGCAGAGGTATTTAGCTGGGAGGGTGCAGCTTGGGAGCTGACCCCCAGTCCATGTAGCACGCGGTTGCCTTCGAACATGCAAGGGTTAAGACTCCAACTTCTAGGTTCACATATGCACTCCGTTGTCTGCCATTACTCGCAGTGTCAGCTTATGTTTGCCATGACCAAGAAAATTAACAGGCATATGAGTTCCTGGTGAGACAAGTAACAGAGGGCCCTTTGTTTCCATTTCGGGATCATGTCATTTCTTACAGTCACAGACGATGACTAGTTCGTCATATCGACCAAAGCCATTCAGCTTCCCTGTTGGTATGGCTAAGGCAGTGTTCAAAGACGAGGTTATAAATGTGCTGGCATCAACGTGTTATGTTTGTAAGATGGAGTGGTGTAAGGGCGTTGGTCTTCCCTTATACTCTACGGTATCACTAACTCAAAAGAGCATAGAACACCAGTTCTACGTGAAACAGAGATACAGTTACGTAAGAGGAAGGCAGTGCTGGAACATTAATCACGCTGGAATTTGATGTCCAGGAGGGTCCTGGTACTGGGCCTCAGTGAGTGCCTTTGGGTCCGATGCAGTTCATCTTTGCTTCGTTTATTTTGATAAACCCTTCGGTAGGCCTCACCCCTGGGATATTTCTCTGGGGAGGAAAGATCCCAGCCATCCTACGGTATCAGGCCAAAGACCACTAGAGTACATCCGTGAGTTTTAAAAGCCCAACTCGGTATGTATCCATTATTCGCTGAATTTTTTGCATTGCTTATGAGCACCAGTGCTGCATACATTTTCTGAGGTTGATAGAAATTCATTTTTTTCTTTGCAGAGGAAGATTCATATTTTAAACTATTAGACTCAAAAACGCCACCAATTCAGAGATATGTAAAAGCTCTCTTAGATAAGAAAAGCAGTAATGAAGTCGATCTCTTTATAAAAGCAAACTAACCTTGAGACCAATTGAAACAATTGGTATATTTTGTGGTTTGACAAGCTCGAGAATAGGATTTTTGCATCGATTTTGGGGAAATGATCTCTGTAGTTACTTGAAGTAATGGAGTACAATTGCATTAATTCAGGATTTGAAAAATTATATGAAATTTACAGAATGGATTTAGTAGCTGCAGCATTTAATAAAACTAAAGGAACCTCAATAGTCAAAGAATTTTTTCCTCAAATAACTATAGCCTCAATCTGGGGTGGGCTGATTGCATGCCTTCCCTGGGGAAGCATTGCAATTCCGACGTCATTCAAGTTGTCAAGCTAGCAGTACTGTCCCGACGATTGCTGTCTTTCTTGACAGCGTCCAACGCATGCCCGGGTACTTTCGGATTAAGATCCGCGGTGAATTTAGTGGTCAAACCAATTGGGCTAACTGAAGTGTTTTTACACTTCCTTAAGGCGTGGCAGAGCGCCTAGTCTCCATGTAAAACATACAACCCACTATTGGCAACTACTCTGGTTGCCATCGAGGGCTTAATTAATCGTTGCCATCTGGACTCCACATAATCACTATTACAGTTGTGTGAAAACCGATTATATTGCTCTCTTCTCTAGCCTCCGTTGCAATTCTCAGGGCGAATTGGCATGATATCAGTTATTCTCTTCCGTGATGATTTATCAGCGGATAGGTACTGTTAGATTCTCTTCCTAGATGGATCCACTACCCCAGATCAGATGGGGGAGTCCTCAAAACCAGAGAGAGGAGAGAAGAGAGAGGCGTATGGAAAAATGTTTTTAAGGGTGTTAAGATATGGTAGACCTGCTTTAACGGTAAACAACAGCCAATTTTATTGGGGCCAAAGCACTCACTGCAAAGGGGGGTTCCAATGTTCATTAGTAGCGGTAGGGTCACTACAAATTGGTTAGGGTGGTTGCAGTCACCATCCGTTCTCCTCGTTGTCTTGATAACTGAAGAAGGGCCTTAACTTTCGGTGAAGGAAGCTTAAATCACTTTTAAAACACTTTTAAAATTTGTCCTTAATAGTCAAAAGCTTTCGCAGTTTATGGTGGAGTACTTTGAATTTACACTTTTCAGATACTACTCTTGTGCTTACAATACGCATTGCTAAAAAAACCGAAATTTCTCAATCACAAAAGTTGGCCACTCTGAAAGGTTCCGCGGAGTCATTTTTTATAATCCTCAGTGCTACTGGAAAGGCTTTTCTACAGAGCTAAAAAAGGTTTGGCGAATTTCTTTCAGACGCCCAAATAAGGGAAGCTGTGACGGCAGATTCTTCAAGTGCCTTGCATTTTATTATTTGAGTATTCTCGAAAATTTCCACTCTATTGGGTAGCATTTAAGGGAAACCGCTGATTTAGAGCTTTTTTGCTCTCTCTCTTACTTGAGTTTCCTTCGTTATCTCTTGGGAGGATAATTTCGGTGTGACTATTGATGTGTAACCATGGCCAAAGTGCATTTTTTCTTCCTCTTCTCCATCTAGGTCCACCAACAATTTTAGCATGTCGAGGAAAAATCCATCATCTACAGTACTACAGAAGATCTTTCCAAGCCAATCTACAAAATTTATGAAGGGGGCAGACAGTCTTCTGTTATTCATTCATCCTTTTCTAATGGGTGAAGGTAACAGTCTTGATACCTGATAAGCACATTGAGGTTTGCATACGCCAATATTATATCCACTTTTTCTCGATCGAATAGGAACCCCTTGAACAGGAGGTGGATAGGATGGAAAACGACTTTATTTGACTGAAACCCAAATACAGCTTGGGTAGGACTGGGTTGTGGCGTCATCAGTATTCTGGGTGCGCGTGCCGTATTTGTACGTTATAAGAGGAGTGACACTAGTTGGATGGGAACATTCTGAAAACGGGTTGAGTTACGTTAGACCTGCAAAATCGATCTGCTTGTTACCTTTTATTCTCTGGAGTTACAAAATTGCCAAACTAATATTATTAGGCCGTTTCTGAGTCGTCCAATAGGAGTGGAACGTCTGCGATCGATAAGGCAGATTCTCGGAGAAACAAGTTCGACACTTTAGATTCTTTTCCCTTAAATGTAAGTGAAAACTGTTAAATAGAGCTCATTTTTAATCAAGTCCAAGGGTTCCAACTTAAATATAATAGATCTGCCTCTTTATCGCTTATAACTGAATTTCCCTTTATTGATTTGCAGACCCTTCCTAACAGAGACAAAGAGAGAGCTGATCCACGACTTCGCCTTGCCTTCGGCTGTTATCGTCATGTCTTTCGTCGGCTCATACTTGTTCCGCAAAGTTGAACGTAAGTCCAACATGCCTAAAGTGGCTTGTGGCTTCAAAAATAAACAGGACCTAGGTAGCCCAATTTAAGGCAGTAGACTTGTGGGTTCGTCGATAACATCAGTACTGATTATCAGGTCGTCTCATAAGTTCTGTCCAAATTTTGTGGTTTTAAAATAAACAAAATTAAAATGGGTAGTTTATAATGAATAATGCAGCTGAACATAAATTTTATGCTAGAAGACATTTGAACTGATGATATCTTATTTCAAAGAACAATAAACTTTAAAAAATGTTAGATTAAAACCCTGCAAACAATTAGGCTTCTGAAGCAAGCTTTGAGGAATAAAATAGACTTGCTCCAGCAAATCGAAAAGGGGTGATGCTTCATTATGGCAATGCTCGAATCCCCTCCATACCCACATCGCAAAAGATCGAAGAAAAACTTGGTTACGATGGATTTCCGCGTCCATTACATAATTCTCCCTACCTTACACCTTCCTCTCACTACCAGGGATGACCTGATACTTAATCTTCTCTAATCTCTTATCACAAAAAATGTGGAAAGAGTGCATATACGTTCTACAGGACTCAGTGCGTAGGCATGTGACCAATGTGTATGCCAGTGTGGCTAGCACTTTTAGTTTTATGATGAAAATGAAGCCTTATCAGAAACGTTAATCTAAGGACTAGTGCGTCTACCTTTGTTCCACTGTCACACTCAATAAAAGACTTGGCAATTACCAGTGATGAGATCTAACCTGCATGACTCATTGTGAGCGTCTCTCCATGGGATCAAGCTGGAAGATAGCATTTTACGACAAAAAAAGGATCGATTGTTCACTAGCTTTTGTGTGAAGAAGTAAGCAAGGATTGAAGCTTTAAGTGAACTTTGACCATGGACTAAGTAACGATTACAAATTCGTAATTGTTATTACTATAGCAACCCTAACTACTATATAAATAATTATACACGAAGAACCGAAATGAAGAACATTTTTTCTTTATCACAATTCAACTCAGTTTATGGACAATTTTGCTATATTTCTACAGCAAGACGCATGTCGACATGATATGCGTTGGCATGTGTAGCTAAATGACATCCTACGCTACCATAAAACGACGAAAACTGTGTAGCCTTTAGTATGTCTGGGACATTAGTAGATGTTATTTATTAATAGCTGTTTTTGCTTTTCTTTCAGTGAAGCCTTTCAGCGTGGACACGGACACGTTCGATTGGCGGATAGTGGACTTCGGGAGTCTCAATTGGCTCAACGTTCTCGGCGCCATGAGCCTCTCCTTTCCCCTCTCCCTCCTCTTCTTCATGGAGCAGAACATCGCCAGTGTCATCGTCAACTCGCCCTCCAACAAGTGTGTCCACTTTATCCAGCCCTCTGCAAGCTCCACCAGCTTGTTTAGTGGTGCTAGTGTTTTGAAAAACTGAAAATCGCTAAACACGATTGATGTGGTGAGGGAAAGATTAACATGTCCTATCGCCATAAAGGGTGGTTAGCTGGACAACGGTGGACTGTATGGCCACGGCGTCTGAAGTGTGCATGATGGAGCTGCTTGATTTGCAAAGCGGAGAGGTGCACGTGCTTTGGATGTCCACTGTGCCCTAAGAAATTGCAACTCAAAAGGGCGTAGTGAACCAATGCTGCGTGAAGCATCAGTACAGCTTGATGAGGGGGAGGCATGTGAATGGAATCAGTGCTATGGTATCACCTGCACCAACCTGCGGTTTGGTTGAAGGCCTCTGCACTGAGCCTCAGTGATGTGTCTAGGCATGGTGTGGCTTCTTCAGGCTTCGTTCTTGCATCTGCCCTTTAATGGTCCTTACCAGGCCTCATACCTTGGATCTTTATCTGAGAAGGAAGGCTCTCGCTGAGGAAGAATACCACCATTCCCTGAGACAGAGCCAGTCACTTTTTTGGCACTTTGAAGAGACTGACTCATTCCCTCTTGTTATGACTTTCGTCCCTACTTCACTCAAAGGATCGAGTGAGCGCAAGGCCAACAGAGGGGGCACAGGATTAGTGGTTAGACCAAACCATTGAGAATGTGCCTCTGTGTCTTCTCAGTGCGTTAGCTAGTTTTTCTGGCTAACCACTAGAGTCCAGAGTGTGTGTCCAGTATTTCTAAGTTATGAGGACAAGAGGGCTCTGATCAGAACTCTGAATGGGTGAAGGAGGAGTTGAGTCACCTAATCTGGCAAGGTCTGACTCCAGCGTGCGCACGGCGTATATGTATATGTTTATATATAAAGAGCTTGATGAGCTGGTAAATTGGGGAAATGCAGACATGCCATTAAGTGGTGGATGTGACTTTCTGGAATTTGTGACGAGATCTCAAGTCACCCGGCTGAACTAAGAGAAGAGTACACTTGGGAGAAGTTTTTGCTTCGGAGGAAGCTGCGGGAGTAGGGACCTGAAGTCCATGATCGGAACCACAGCCCCTTTAATAAAGAGGCCCTACATCCTCACTTGCTCAGTGCCTGGGAACGTCTCGTTGGCTGTTGCGGTCTCTACTTGGCTATTTTCACGGAAATGAACAGACACATGCGGATTGCTCCATCAGAATCTTGTGAATCAAAAAACTCAACAGGCGATCTCAACATCTTTAGTTGCTTTAAAGAATTTGGGTTTGGCTAGCTTGACAAATCGAGCAGTGTCACACATACAACCCGTGGTTGTGAAGGCAGTGGCATCTTTGTTGGTTTTATGCTTTAAATTCTAGGGTTGCCCACTTTATCATAAGAAATATCCAACCTACAAAACATGGATGTGTAATCGTGGGCAGGAGGTACGGAAATAGAGAGAGTTAGAGTCTTCGACGGTCGGTCTCAGTGAGTGGAAGAACTCATCCATGAGAAGGAGGAGGGTCCCAACTCCTTGCTGAGTAGGAAGAAAACCATGTCCTTTTAAATGATCAGAGAATTTCTGGAAAAAACAGCTCAACATAGCTTAGTCCATCAAACACGAAGTATGCATAGCACAGTCTTATTAGGGAATACGAATCCAGCCGTTTTTGTACCTAACAGTCAAAAATAGACCCAGGGAATCACTCATAAGCTCTTGAAAAAGATATTAAGTGAAGGGAACCATGTTTATTATCGGCGGAGGTCCATCAACTACGATGTACTCCCTCGAATGACAGGTTTCCGTGATAAATTATCGTTCAATAATGGAGGAAAGAATCTGTTCTATCAAGGAAAGACTCCCAGGATGTGACGACGAGATTAAATGCCTAGATTTTGACATATTGACTGTGATCATAGGAGAGATATTAAGTGATAATGTAGTCATTAATATTTTGGATTGATAAAACCAACATATATCGCTTAACGAACACTTAAGTATGTGTTTAAATGAATAGTCCTTTGTTGGTAAAAGTTCCAATTCCTCGAACATTTGGAAAAGAAACGACCACGCCCAAGAGGACTTGAAGGGTTTGGATAATCCCCTGTCTTCTCTAAATCGGGAGCGAACTACATGAACAATATGGACAGATTTATTCCACCAGAACCAGTTACACCTTGAGTAGGAATGAGTAGATGCGCTCCTCAGAATAAGTCCAAAGTGTTTCCACTATTCAAAAGTTATGATAGCAATGAACAGGATAGGCACGTTCAACAGACTGAGTCGTTTTTACGCGCTGACCGGTCGACAAAATGATTAGTCAGTCACATATGTAAGGTATGAGTCAGGCTCGTTCTAGGGCTCCAACGAGGTGGATTGAGCGGGAGTGTTGTGCCTTGCAGACTGAAGAAGGGGACGAGTTACCACTGGGACCTCTTCGTGGTAGGCGCGATCAACACGCTGCTGTCGCTCTTCGGACTGCCCTGGGTGCACGGCGCCCTGCCCCACTCGCCCATGCACGTCCGCACTCTCGCCGACATGGAAGAGCGCATCACCGTCGGCAACAACGTCCAGCAAATGTGAGTCGCCTTGCACACAGTCAAGAAAATATTTTACTTATGTGATTTGCTAACCAGCAAGCGTCCACATGATGTCATGTCATCCATAAATTCGGTCCGATTTCTAAAATTTTGAAATTGAAGGAAATTGGGCTAGTGTCATATAATGTCAAATGGGGTTGAACAGTATTTTCTATTTCAAAAATCAGTAGAATTTAATATTTTTAAGAAGTGGCGATTTCCTTCTTCCAGGATGTTTGAGAATAAGCTGCTTTTTGAAGCATCCCTTGAATCGGCTAACTAACCAGTTAGTTAAAACCGTGAAACTGCTCATTGTCTTCATCTTTAAAGACTTCGAAAGGTTCCTAAGCTTGAAAAATGGATACTTCATGAATGGGTGTCTGTAAATAATTAACAAAATCTTATATTGATAACCGCTCTTCTTCTCTGTTCTCACCAACTTATCTAAGCTTTTTTGGTGGATAGACTTGTGACCGGCTGTTGGCAAAAAATGAATCTTTTATAGAAATGTTGATTAGTGTCATGGACAGTCGCTTCGTAAGCCAGGGAGTGGGAGAAAGACCCCAGCTTGGGCCTTCGGCAAGGCGACCATGAGATGGGAGCAGCGCCACAAAGTTCCAGGCTGGCAGCACCTTAAGCCGAGGTGTTTGAAACTTTCACAACCAATACAGTGGATATTTGTGCAAGGAAGACAAAAATGTGCTTTGTTTCTCTGGGTTAATCGGTTTTAACTACCAAGGGTGTCCACTGGGACCTGAGAGATTGCCAACCCAGAAGGGCATTCAGCACCGCTGGTAAGTGAAGCATAAATAATCGTTAGTGAGATTCGTGATGTATATGAAGAGGAGGGGTCCGGTGGCTTTTCGGAAAGGGCCTAACTACTCAGCTTATGTAAAATTTACAGTATGCCACTTGCCAACAATATGGGAGACTATGAATACTTTAATACGCAGATCGAAAAGTTAGGGCTCACTACGGCTTTGCGACTGTGCATTCTGATGCTGGAATTCGAGGTAATTAGCAGTGAAATCGTCAGCCGATTTCTTTTCTCTAACCCTGCAGCCTATTTGAGAGGTCTGATGCTAGAATACTGTAGCACAATTGCCAACACTAATACACTCGGAAATTGGCATAATTGGAGCATGTTGAGTGGAATGAGGATCAGTAAGAAGAGCACGGCGTTGTGCAGTGCTATTAAAAGGCTAAAGTAATTAGAGATGAAATTCGGCTATAAAATGGGTAGCAGAAGATAAATATTCACAGATAAGCAGGACTAATGTCCCTACAGCAAGCGCACACAAACTTGAGTTAATTTGAAGTGTGGTAGCCACTATGTTTTGAAATTTCAGATGGCAACTAAACTTATTGCCAAAAGTCCACGGACCATAGGCATGATTTTTTGAACCGGACAAACAACTTAAATTGACTGCATGATTACTTTACTGACCTGTAACTTCCTAATTTCAAAGGAAATGGTTAAGATGTAACAACTGTTCTAAAAACCAGGTACTTTCTAGTAAGAGCATTAAAATCTGTATTTGCGTGATGTTCCACAAATAACTCTAATTTCGATATTAAATCGATGCGATAATATGGAAACTTCAAAAAGTGGAATGGAACCGAAAAAACCAATTAAGATCGTGAACATAATAAATGCTTAAATGTTTCTGCAATAAATGCTGTGACTAATTGCTCCGTAGTTAAAGCTGATCTCTTTCAATTATGTTTGTTTAAATCTCTTGAATTCGATGGGTTTTTTTAATTAGAATGCCCTTTAAACGAAATTATTTCTCTTCGCGTGAGACAAAAACTGGCTCGGAGTTCATGCAGCAATCCCAACGTCAGTTTTATTTAAATAACTCCATTAAACCCTTTAGCAAATCTCATTTTAATTGTCATGAATTTATAGAGAATGAATAGCCTTATAGGGATATTTATTATTGTCACTTCATCATTTTCCATCAATGAGCCTTAGCATAAAATTTCATCCATTCTTATGGCATGACAGACGTGTTGAGGAAAGTTATTGAACACTTGTGTTTGAGTTTCGGGGAGTATACATAAAACATACTGGATGTGTTCGATCGACCTTATAAAATGCCCTTCATTTCACATTTTTACTATCTTACAAAGAATTGAACAGTGGTCAAAAACCCGTAAGACATACGCAAGTCGTTCTGCTGCCTCTAAGCAGTTTCGAGTTTGGTTTAACCATAGTCGCACTACTTGCACTGCCTTTTACATCGATACCGCAGTAACCTGCACACTTCCGAGTTGGTTCAATACCACCGGATAGCGTCGAAACCCAAGCTGGCAGCTGGCAGCACATAAACTACTATTCTCTCCTTGCACCCCTACCCCAAAGGACCACCAACGTAGCGTGTTTGCTTGTCGCGAATAGCCTATTTATCATTGTAAATGCCGAACTCATACATCTTAAGAGTAGAAATCGATGTGGTTAATGTCTCACAGAGGGCTGCTTTCATTAATTTCAGTATCGCTGATCAACCACTAGTCTCTACTGATTGGCTGCTATTGGTTTTGCAGCGTTGTGCGGGTTCGAGAGACGAGGATAACGTCGATTCTGGCCCACGTTGGGATCGGACTGTCGATGCTGATGCTGCCGGTTCCACTGACGTACATCCCGCGACCGGTGCTGGCCGGACTGTTTGTCTACATGGCCGTCACCTCCGTCAGCGACAACCAACTCTGGGAGCGCATTCAGCTGGTCTTCATTGAGCAGGTTAGTCGGCTCTGAGGTCCCTATATTGTGTCAATCAATCTCATGAGTTCGAGGGGTGATTTCCATTCGGACAGCCCCGGTGTACAGGAAATGGGTGTGGATTTTTCCCGCTGAATGGATTTTTTCCGATGAATGTACTGTTCTTGCATTAATTGTCAGGTCGCCATTAGTTCTAACAAGTGGGTCGGCTGCACGCTACCAGTGGATATCGAGTAATTGCTTCGTTTCAAAGGTGACTGGGATTGGAACCGCCCCAGTTTACAGGGACTGGATAGAGTACTTGCTGTTCGATAATTTTCTTCCGATAAGGCACGGTTCTTAGCCTCAACTTCTAGGTCACCCCAAGGCTCCGAACGAATTGTACATTTTAAAATTAAAGGAAATTCAAGGAATATTTTACAACGTCAAATGGACCTGGACATTATTGTATGTTGAGATGCATTTTAACTGGGCAAATTTTGCAGTACAATAAAAATTTAGCTGATTAAAATCCTGCTGACAGTTGAGGTTAGTTCATGAAAGGAAACTCGGCAGTAGCCCAGTCAGCCTGAAGCAGGTACTCAGCTTACGGAGAATGCGGAATGACGACAACTTGCAGTAGATAGTTGTGCAATTCCGAGGTGGAGAGTTCACCCTCCGCGAAGATGTGGATCGATTGAGTTTGGTGATAAGAAACTTCTTGAAGCAGCTCTTAAAGAAGCTTGTCCTGGCTTATCAGCTGAGTTTGAATCACCTGTTAAGTTAATTTCAAACCATATCACCTCCGAAAACTTGCAAAATGGTTGCAGAATAAAATCTAAAATCCCTAGTTGATATCCGCCCTTCTCTCCACTCTCGCCAGCTTGTTCCACATTCTTTTGGTGGTTTGACGTGAAAAATCGCTCCTTTATCGAAATATTTAGCTTCGTAGACAGCGGCTTCGTGAAAAGGGCGAAATTTTCCAGCCAGAGCCGAGAAGATGTCATGGTAAATCAATTTGGTGAGATCGCCAAGAAAGGTTCCACTTTGAATTGTTACAATCTAGTGCAGAAACCATGAATGCTCATATCTACTGACAGCAATTAGGGCTTTTTAAGTGAGTTTTAAGGAGCCATAAAAGGCCCGCTCTAGTGAATCGAAAAGAGGTGCTGTTTCATAGGGACAGTGCAGCAAAACCGCTCAAAATCATTTCGACGAAAGAGCTTTCGCAAAGCAGGAAGAGTTTGAAACTGACATTTGCGTGTTCTTCTAATCAATAAAAGAATTTTGCTCTTATGAAGGTTGTTAATAAGTGGAATGAAGTCATTGATAATCAGGGAAAGTACATTGATCACTTGTTTTATTTAATCGAAATTTAGCGATAACCCATGGGATGACCTTGTTTGGTTTGGAAAAAAAGAATAAAAGAAAAAGCGGCCGGAAAAATTTAAATTTAATAAACTCAAATGTATTCACAACAAGGAAATCGTGCTTTTATCAACAAGTTAAACTCGATTTGACTAATCCGGAGCAACTCGAAACCTGGAATTGGTAAGCTGAACTTATTGTTGAGACTGGGAGAAAAGTTGCTTTATTTTGTCCAAGGTTAACTCCGGGACATTTGTTGTACAGGCGTGTTTTCTTGATGACAGCGTCTAACACTAAATCATTGTCCACTCGAATAGGATCGCGGTAGTTTGGAGGCTAAACAATAGGGGAACCGATGTAGTCGCAAGAACTGCCGGCTGACAACCATTTTTGGCTTTCCACTGAGGTGTGGCAATGGCCGAATCCTGCTGCCTATAATTGGTTGCTTCCCCCGCTATGCAGGACTTAACGTTAGCAGTAAGCAATTCCACGTACGGATTCTACAATAGCTATATATTCTCCCAAATCTTGCATTGAAAAGCACGGATTTAAATGAGTGATTAGAAAAGGTTTCTAGATTTACGCTTCAAGTTAAAAAATCTAAGTAAGATGGCCTTTAGTGTAATCTGCGATATTTACTACATCGTTATTGAATTCAACTCTTCGTAGAAATCAAATGATTTCCCGATTTCCACAATTTATTCGCAAATCACACGAAAATTATTATGAGCACAACACTACTGCCGTGCTCTAAATCCTGGCTTTGATAAAAGGCTCAGGCAATGAACTCCCTCTGCGTATGCACTGCGAAAGTTTGGCTGTCAATGTGCCCTATTTTTCTACTGAAGTAAACATTCGATTGCATCGCACTTTTGAGCTTTAGATACGATTATAGGGATGGACTATTTGAACGAAATAGTGCCTCAAGGGTGTCGAAAGTAAGGTCTAACCGGATGATTTGCTTGTCAAGGCTTTAAATACTCAAATTTAAACCAAAACCATAGGGTTCTAACCATTTCAGCCATCTAGATGCTGCAAATGAGTGTCATTCAACAGTGTGTATAGCTCTTTCATGGATACTGGGCCATGTACCTGAACTAATTCAAGTAATACCTAATACCTAAGCTGTTAGGGGGCCTCACGTACAACCCAGTCCTACTGCGGACCTACCAGGCGATGGATTATCGATTTCCTAAAACACTGCCCAATGACTGATCGCTTGTTTTTTGCTGCTTTCAGTCGGCCTACCCGCCGTCTCACTACATTCGGCGGGTGCCTCAGAGGAGGATGCACCTTTTCACGGGTCTCCAACTCCTCCAGTTGGCGGTGCTGTGCGGCTGTGGGTTCGCGGAGGTGCCCTTCATCAAAATGGTCTTCCCCATCCTCCTCTTCCTCCAGATTCTTGTGCGGTAAGCTTTCATGTAGAGGTTGTAAATGAAGGGCCTTGGATCCTTCGCTAACCAGATGAAAAAAAGAACTGGACTCATTACTCATTAGCTTTTGCGATTTTGTCAGCAATGTGGGATTTGTGCCTTTCACGCCGACGTCGCCATACCATTCCATCTTGTGGTTAAGATCTGCGGGAGTTCGGTGGAGGCCAAACATTTGGAGAGAGATGAATTAGCAAAGAGAGCAGGAAGACCACTGCCATCGACATTTTCCTGGAGTGCGTGAGAACGGACAGCTATTCCAAGGAGCCATTTAACTTCAGCAGTTTCTTCAGTAAAGTTTCAAGGAAATCTGTAGTGCAAACTCAGTCGTATCTTCGGATATGCCGCTACCTTTCTAGCCACCATAGCCTGACTGTTTTCACAATGCTTAAGTTTATTGAGTAGCTTGCATAATATTCATTTTTCCATGTCCAGTGAGGATAATTATTCCCTTCTTTCATGACTCAGGAGGGGAGTACTAATATAAAATTCTCGTACATGTTTGAAGAAAGATTTTAGCATTCAAACAAAACGTAGTGTAGGTGAACAACTCGGCCACATCTGAAAATTAATATTCCTTAAAATTTAATTCTGAACATCTTGTAAGCACACCATTACTCCGCTCCTTTTCCTTGGAAATGGGGCCCACAATCCCAGACAACTGGACCTGTGAGACAAAGAACAAAAGTCCCTTCTTAATTGAAGTTTATTCAATAGGCTGAAGTCACTGTGGTGATGACCAAAAACTGAAGAATCGGGAGGTAACTGCCTAAATTCATAGTTCAAAGCAATGCTTTGTCTTGACTAATGTAATTGTCCAGATAGTCAGTAGAACTTACACGTGACTTTTATTATATCTTCGGGAAATCATTCGACGCTTGTAATCTCGTTTTTTCTTTTGAGGTTGTCTTAAGTGAATGCTGATTAAACTGTCAGTGTTGATTTGCGAATCGGCAATGATGCGGGATTACTTGAAGTGGCAAAAAGAGAAATAAACTGAAAGAAGTAATTTGCAGAATATGTTTGTCATAAGACTGAGATTGATATTCATTTTTTATTTAATGTGAGTATGAAATTTAAATAATGACCTCTGGTGTGGGATATATATATGATATCGATACTGGTGCTGCCATAGATAAAAAATGAGTTGAATGAAAGTTCATAAAAAAGACGCTTAATTACTAATATTAACTGCTCACTCACAAATGTAAGGCCATGACCTATTCATGATTCAATCGCTCTTTGCTGCTCCCAACTCCTTTTTTTCGAATTCGAAATAACTATAAATGAATTCACCAAACCGCAAAAAGACTATAAGAACAGTAGAAGGGCAGGTGAGAGCACAGATTCATTCGACCAGACTTAATAAATGTATGGGAAGGATTGGGTAGGTAGGAGCAGCATTGTCTCCTAATGACGTGTTGGAGACAATGGGTCTAATTTTCACACTTTTTGAGAATAAAAAAACCTGATTGGATAAGCATACTCTAGACACTGGCGATTTCAATGATGTGCGCTGATTGGGTAACGTAGACGGTGAGTCACTTGGTTTGGCAAGGTCGGTTGCAGCTTGCTTACGACTTTTGTAACATTGGGGAGGTCAAACATCTATGCCTTAGGGTCTCAGCGCCTCTGGGTCACTCCTTTCGTAACACCCAGTTTACGTTAAACAACTAGGGGGTTCGGTCCCAAGGTCAGACCCCAACAGGTAGTAATAGGAGTCTAGGTATTCATCAGTTTAATGCTGCTAGTTGCCAACAAGAACCGGCCTTCCTTTAGGATTTCCGCAAGCTCTGGCTTTCCTCTATCGCGGTTGTGGTGAAAAAGCCACTCCAATGATCTGGTAATTTGGCTAGACACTCGAACGATAATCTGCGCTTAAACAAATGCCCCCTAATCTTCTTTTATCGCTCCCCCCTTACTGCGCCGTTGTGGCGATACAAAAAACGCACTCCCCCCCCCCTCCAACAGGCATTTAAGGGGCGTTTTTGGCCTAATCAAGCCATCTCCTTAATTGGCGGACAGCGAATGCATTCCCACTATTCGCCTGCCTAAGTGTACGGAGGGGGTTAAGCTGGGGTTGGACAAAATAGTGGAAACGCCCTGAAAAACCAACAAAATGTGTTACTTAATATGGTGTAGGCCCACCGCCTTCTACTGCATTCACAGCCTCAATTCTCCAAAGTATTGATTCATGCAGATTTTGACTTGTTTACAAACGAATTTTTGTCAATTCTTCAGTTAAAACGGCCTCACCCCGTTACTTTTGAAACGATGGAGGCTGCTGAAATCAGTTTCTTACTTGAATCTCTACTTACTTTACTTTACTTACTTACTTACTTACTTACTTACTTACTTATGCACTTACTTACTGACTTACTTGGTTGAGGTCTGAGGGTTGGAGTGCCACCAGATGAGATGCTCAACTTCAGTGGAAAGTTCATCCTCGTTCCGCCATTCTTTAACACCTCTAGCTGCTGTATGGACTGGTGCTGCATTATCATCCGGAAACCATGGTTCTTGAACAATAAGACGATGAGGAGCTTAGTCGCCCAGAATGTCTAAATAGTCGCGGCAGTTATCTGTTCTCTCATTAAGAAAAGAAAATCATTGGCACGGTTGATTTCCAAGAATTAGCACCCCAGACCGTCACAGATCATAACATTTGGGCAACGAAAGTTTTAGAATGTAGGGAAACGGTTCCTCCTTAGGACTAACTGTCATCTAGGCAGCTTCAAGAAGTGTATCAAAGCCCTTCGGTGAGTCAAGATCGGAGGTGTAGTTGTACTTTTTTTATTTGAGAAGAGTCATGGTATTATAGTGGCCCTACGGAGACCTGAAACTATCTTCGTCAAGAAGGACACCTGAATCAACCCCTAGACTGATTGCATTAACCCTCCTTCTGGTTTTGGGGCTCTTCATCCCAGCTGGAATAGTGGATCAGTCTAGAAAGAGAACCCAAGAGTAGCTATCCCTATAGTGTATTTTCTGTAATTGCTATACATGTGGCTACCTACTATTGGTAACTCACATTATCATCCAGGACTTAACCACAGGTAGTCATCGGAAACCAATCCCATCCCTTCAGCGCATTTCTCCTCACATTTTCGGGGTGTCTGCTCCAATCAGATCTCCTTCTGTTGACCTGCTAACTCATTTTAGCTGCAGACTTTTAATTTTCTCTGTTATTCTCCAGTTTATTTGTCCACAGAGTTGAAGGAAGGTACCACAAACTCCTTCGTATTTTTATGGTCGGAGAGATTGATCATCATGATAATGAATCAGATAGGTGGTTCCAGTCATCTATTCTCGTTGGCATCATCGAAGAAGGGTTTAGACTTCTGTTAAATACATATTCTTAACTAATCCCTAGGATTCTGTATGGGTTTTACACGGAGCGACTGTGCTTTATCCGGTTTGGCTTGTCTTCTGCAAAACATTTCCTTGTGAAACTTACATTTTTGCTTGCAAGACGAAAAGCCTGAAAGATTTTTCGCCTGTCCCTTCCTCTTTCCCTTTCACTTTGAATTCTGTTGCAGGGAATATAACCTGAGTGCACGCGGGTGTGTCTTGAAATGTTTGAACTTCGCAGGGGAAGGAATGCCTCCAGGGGCAGTAAAACAACAGTTGCAGCAACAACAACGAGAGGGAGGAAATGCTTGGCGTAACAACAACCAACAACAGTTAAAACAAAGAATGGGTGTGACGGGCAAGGCATTGCAATTACAAGCACTAAACATGGCTACTTCCTGTGGCGACTAGAAGGAAGGGTGCTGGCAATTAGTGTGATGCGAGATTTCTACTTCGTTCCTATCAAACTCCGGCTTATCAAGAGGTAGGGAGGGGGACAGAGATGATATAACAATATCCGCATCCGTAGTACTGAAGTGTATGGAAAGGTAAATTAAGTTTTAAGAATACCATGTTTAATAAAGACTGGCTTGTGCATTCTGAGGACTAATAAATTCATCTTAAACCATTCTAGATGGTCAGAACATGCAACTAAGTAATTTTTTCAGATTGAGCTAATCTGATGAGGCATTGGATGGTCGGATCTTGACGGTAGATCCTAGAGTCTAGAGATTTTTTAGTGCTCTTTATAGGAAATTCCTACTTCAGAAATGGTAAACATCAGCTGAGATAGGTTGTTTTTGATACCGCATTAGGAAAGTATTCTTAAGAGCGGGGTCCTTTCGTTGGCTTATATCAACTGTTTCTTTAGATTAAAATCAGCATAATATTCTTATGGGCCTTTCGTGACTCCAACAACGGCATAATCCTCAACAGTACATCACTATGTTTCTATTAATATCCTATAGAACGAAACTTGACACTAAAGAATTTTCGGTTACAAAATTATCCCTAAGCTTAAAAATGTGCAATCATGAGGAAAGAAAGAAATTTTAATTCTTATTGAAGATACAGTTTACCGTCTTGAAGTAGTCCCTTTTACTAAGTTGTAGAGACTTCCATTTCGAAACTTTTGGGAGGTGGCTTTTAGTCAGTGTCATTGTAGCAAAAGAGTTGTTAGTAAAAACCGAAGATGGCCTATGGTGCTTTATGGCTTACCCAGTGTAATCTTAACACCAGGTATAGTTCTGGCCTGAGAACGTGTTAGCACTCATCAGAGCTCTACCAGGGGAACTTCTATGAATATCTCTGACTCATTTTTTGGAAGAAAAGCGGGACTCCTGGTACGAACGATGGACATGGCTAATCATTGGAGACCGAAATCTGAGCTTTTTGTGTATTGTCTAACGGTTCAACCTGGTCCAAAGTCACCGCTATGGATTATTCAACTGTCTATTGGCCTTCCATTTTAGGCGTGGGCAAGTGTGCATTTGCATTGTAGGCGGATTTTGCACTTCGCTTTGCTCATGTGCCGTTTTGTATGAGTCAGAAATCGATTAGGCTTGGGCCAATTGCTGTCAAAATTACTTTTTAGAGAGGGGAGGAGTATCCAGAGCACATTTACCCGTTACTTTGAGGTGGCTAAGATCTGCCACTTTGGTCCTTCTTTCAGGCATCGGCTGATTCCCTACGTGATTGACAGGAAGTACTTGGAGGCGATGGATCGACCGATGTAGCTGAAGGAGAGGGAGAGATTCCTTAATTCCAAGTTCCGACCCAAGCGAGGACTACGGCAAACCGACCACCCCACCCTGCTCCCTGCTAGCGCTCAGAAGATAACCAGTCAGCGATATCGAGTGTGCGATTCCAGAGTCCCTCCTACCACTATTCCATACTTACAGATGATTCCCCCCTCCCCCTTCCCACAGACACCTCCTCCACCCCCTTCTAACCCTATGACAGCTATCCAAAGTAGAATCTTTGTACATTGCGAAGGAAATAGATGATGAAGACGATGATTATCATGAAAATAGATGATATAGAAGAAGTGGCGCCTTTTCTGCTTGGAGGACGGGGATAACAGCTTCTAAACCAAGTCGTTTGAGCTACTGATAAGCCAAGAAACTGAAGAAGCCATATGCTATTTCTTAGAGAAACTGAATATATTAAATACTGGTCTTCGAGTTCCTCCTACTTATACCTCTTTCCTCTAAACCACTTGGGGATTAATTAAAGGAAAGGCGGTTAAATAGGGCGGGGTTTATGGCTAGACCAAACCACAAAGAGGGGCCGGCTGGGCTGGTGTATCCGCTCCTCAGATTCTCCTCGCAGTTCGTTACCGAGTGTCCCAGGAAAAGAGTCCAATCTGTTTTCCAAATAAGAAGGCTGATTGAACGCCGGAGATGTGTCACTTAGGTCGGCAAGGATCGGCCTTATGTGACCACCGTCCACATATCTCTGCTGAAGCCGAGTATGCGCCAACTAGTGATGAGGATTGAAATTCAGCCAGGTCACTTTGTTTTCACCCTCCTCGTCAACGAATAGGGGCATTTTGAGCAATAATCGACCTTTTATGTCAGTAAGATATCAATTCGAATGGAATGCATCTTCCATTCGCGTTATTTAATAAGTGAATCGTGTTCCATAGCCTTGTGTAGGTACCCCGGTGGCCTGATTAAAACCCCTATTGTCCTCACCGGCTCAGCGTCAAGTGAGCTATGCAGTCGTGACAGTCTCGTGCAATGGCCTACGGTAACCTGAGCGTATCATCGCACCTCTGCACAGGGACACCGGAATCACTAAGTGCATTCACACAAATTTAATTAGGCTCATTTGTTTACTGATAAATAAGGTCGACCAAATCCTAACACCTCCAGTCATATCTCTTCTCCTCCCGGTATTGAGACACTTCACCCTAGCCGGGAAGCGGATTCATCTAAGAAGAGGTTCCCTTTACTGGTTGGTTGGTTTGCCTGACATATAAGGTGAATATTTAGGTTGCTAGCCTCATTGAGAGAGAACGCAGAAATCGGGAAGAAGAATGCGATGGTGCGGAAGAGGAATGGTCGTGAGATTTCGCAAAACGCTAATTCCACAAACTCCACACATCCGTCTTCAGTTGCTCATTTCCATCATTTCGAATAACTCGGAAAAAAGGTGCATTATTTACCACAGGGCCTCTGCTATTGTTTTATTTGAGGTGAAAGTCAAAAATTAAGATTTTTGTGTCTTCACTTTTTATCTTTGGAATTCATCCTCGCTTGTCTTTATACAAGATCGCCTAAATATCAAAAAGAATTGATATCGTTGATAAGATCAGATTCTACCTGAATTCAGAATCAAGAATTTTAGAATAAAGAGACTGATAAATAATGACCAATTAAACTACTTAACTTATTTTTGAAATGCCAGAAAGCACTTTGATTCGCAATCACGTGGAAAGCGACGAATTATTTTTACTAGATTTCTCCACCTACTAATCGTACACAGGTGACTAAGGAATTGGCGTTGCTCCATCAAGGGGAATGTGCTATTGCCCTTCTCGTTAGACTACAATTTTTCCAGGTTTTGCCACCAGAATTACCTCACGCCTTCAATGGAAACCAACATAGAGGTGCACATGGTGTCACGTTAATTTTATCCCACTAAAATACAATTCGTTTAGTGGGTAGAAACAGCACACAGCCTGTTTGGTTATGGATACTCTTACCTCATTTCGCCTTTTAGGAAATGCACAGTGACTTGATTTAATACTAGCAAAAATGCTCTTAAATGTTCCATCAAACGGACCTTTCTGACTAAGCGTAGGCAGGTATAGGAGTCGACTACACCCACATCGGGGCTTTGTTGGCTGTTACTGTGGCGGATTTAATAAACGAGTGGTCATGAATCAGCTCCTATTTGTATCAGCCCCGAGAAGACTGATTCAACATAGAGTGGGAGGGTTTGTCTGACACAGACCAATCACAAGGTGGGTAGTGTCGGTTCGGTATCCGAGTTATGTTCCGTCAGCACGATCGATCCATCAGGTCATCCCATAAGTTCTGTCCCAGTTTTAAGTTTTTAATTGAATGAGATTTAAAGAGTACTTTAAAGACATCTAATGAGGCTGGACATTATTTTTCACGTCTAGATGTATTTAAACTGAACAGATTTTGCTTTACATATTAATAAAATTAAAATGTGCTTTATTAAAACCCTGTAACATGAAAGTATCATCAAAGACTTATTTAAGGCACAATGTTGTATAAGTTCAGGAAGGAAAGAAAGGAGACTCAGCAGTAGCCGAAGAGGGTACAAACATTTACTCAGGCTATGGAGAGGAGTGCCTTAATGAAAGTGCTTGCAGATGATAGTTTGAGAAATTCATAAGTGGAGATTGCACCCTCCACGAAGATCGAGAGTGTCGAACCGGACAAGGTCTAGTTGAGTTTGATGCTAAACTGCTTCTTGAAGCAGCAGCTCTTAAAGAAGTTTCTTCTGTTTTACCAGTTGAGGAACTGCCAATCATCTTCGAAATCCTGGAGAATATCCTTTAAAATTTAGGAATTGGGTCTCTGAAACCCATCTCAAATCATTAGTTGACATCTGCTCTTTCACCTCCATTCTAGCCAGATTGTTGCGCCTTTTTGGTTAGACAACTTGTGACTGGCGACTGGCGAAACATGAATATTTTATGGAAACGTTTAGCGTCGTAGACGGTGGTGGGGTCGTAAAGGGGAGAGACCCCAGCCACAGCCGCAGCCAAAAAGGGAACTTCATTGGCAAAAGGCACTTCTTCTGGTTCAGTCTGGTGGGATCTCCAAGGAAAAATCAACTTTGGGCAGCGTTTGGAACAAGCTTTGGGAAGGAAAAAAGACAATGCTGCACGACCCCACACACAGCAGGAATCACGTCACAAAATGCTGGAGAAAATTCCTCATCCTCCACCTTGCTCCTCCTTCAGACTTACATTTGCTTCGTAGTAGCTTACAAACGCAGAAAGAGGTTGAAAGTGGTATTTGTGAGTTCTTCGAATCAAAACCAAAAGAACTTTGCAATAGCGGTGTTAGCAATTATGTTTAAAGGCGGAAGGAAGTCATAGATACTGAGGGAAAGTACATTAGTAATTAAATCTTTAGTTGAATTTAACATTTAGCCACTTGTTTTATTAATCTAAAATTTGGACTGGCTTGTATGTCGTGAGTAGAAGTCACTGGGTGTGGACACATGGACCTTTCGTGTAAGTATGAGACCACCAAACCTGGGCAGACCGAAATCCAATGCTTGAGCTTAACCTCGACCTTGGGATTGGGAACGTGATGCCAACATTTCCTTGGCATCTGAAGCACTTGCCATGCTGCCATATGGTGCGATGTAGCGAAGTAGGCCTGCGTGTGTGCTCGTGCGGGGGCGTGTTTAGCTGGAAATGCTGGACTTAATAGCTTGGTAATTTCACGGTTTAGTCCCGCACTTTGTTTCTAGCAATTGAGACCCTGGCTGGTTTGGCTGTTACTAGCACCTCCTCTAGAAAAGTGGCGGGACTGAGTAGAAAAATTCTTTTATTTAGCAGAAGACGGCCACTCATGACCAGATCTTGGATGCATGATTTAATAGTGCTGCTTTTTATTGCAATATACTTGTCCAATCTATTAAAAGATCACATAATGTTAGTGAAAGATGCGCACATCCTGGTAATAGGATTAGTTTCCAGCTGAGACAGGATTATGGACAGCAGAAATACACGTTTCCATGCACAATCAGTCATTCGGTAGATATCAGTGTTATCGAACAATTAGACGAACTATTCCCTCAATTGGAAAAAGCATTTGAGTCTGCCACATCTGAGTTATCCTTTCAGCTATTTCTACTCCAAACACTGCTTCTCTTTAAGCAGATCGAGGACTTACTAATTTGCGCTGATGAATTTTTCTTTAGAAGTCTTGTTGTGGAATGGAATGCTTTTTTAAATAATCTTCCCAAATTCTAATTCTTTCTGGAAGAAACGCGACCATGGAAAATTTCCTTGATTAAATAATTTTTAGTGTAGTTTTTTAAGTAGCAATGTTATTTTAACCTCAATCCACGGGATTTCGCTGATGCAACTTCTAAGAAAGAAATCTTATGACATAAATTGTGCACTTTATTAATACATTCATCAGTTTATTGATCAACAAAATTCTTAAAATCTACTTAGGTGTTTACTTTTGTTTATTTACCTCTTCTCTATGCCAAAAAGATCGATTTAACACAGGGTTGACTAGAGAGCGCACAGGTTTTCCCTTATAAGTACACGTCCCAAAGTCACTCGAGGGCATTCTGGAACCTGACGGTGAGTTGAGTTATATTCAGTCAGCGAGATCGGTTGGTTGATGACAGTGATAGAAATCACCGAATATCGAAGCATGGGCCCTGCGTAAGGCTCCAACATTCCAAGCTGTTTATTAGTGATAGGTTTATTGTAATAGCGGCCTACCTAAACAAAATTATATCTAAAAATTCCTCTGATTTTCCTCGTTTTAAAAAATGTAGTATTTGCTACTCTGATCCTACCATGCTCGTCCTCCTGGTACTTTGAGGTGTCTTCGAGCAATTGGCATATTCATACACCATTGAATATCCTCAGGTGAAAATTTCAATAAATAAAACAATTGTCAAAATAAAACATTTGGCTGAAGATTCAATCATCACTGTACTTTAACTGATTACTTATGGTTGCCTTCCACTTATTAACAACCTTGTCAATACCTCCTAAGTTTTGAATATGAAGATGAACCGTTTGTGGTTTGAACTAAGCTTAATTGCTAATTCCAACGCAACTGACAAAGCAGGAAGAGCTTCGTCAAGGGCTTCTTCAAGGAGGTTATTACCAGAATCAACTGCACTTCCGGGCCGATCTCCACTTCAGGAAGAATTTCGCAAACCGTCTTCCGCTGCACGTCCTTTCATGCACACGTTTCTCTCTATAAACTACTTGAATGTGTCTAGCCTCTTCGTGAACTGCTGAGTTTCGATTCTTGAACTTATAAAACAATAATTGCCTCGAATGAATCTTGGTTACTTCCATGATAACAGCGTTTTAGCCAATCAAATGTCACTTTTGTAGAGTGAAACAAAACAGATTAAATTTAAATGCATCTAGAAATACAAATTAAGTTCAGCTTTATTAGGCATCTTGAAATACTTTTCAAATTTCGTTCATTTAAAAGGGCAAATTTAGAACAGAATTTATGGGATGAAACGATGCATTGTACCGGAAATTTCCACTTCACTAATTGTTGAACTATTAAACTCCTTATTGAGAATTCGAGCAACAACCTGGTCTGGCAATATAAATGTAGACCTCGGAATTGGTGCTGGTGTGTTGAAGCCCTTGAATACCACTTCCACAACGGCGCTACTTCGTGACTCATCCACTAGAATTACTATATGACTGCTCCGTCTCTCTCCTAATGCCTCGGAAGCCCTTCCATAGTAAGCCGACACATACAAAAGGCCCTTGCAAAATCGAATTATTCATAGGGCTACTTCTGCTGCTCCAAAGCCAAGGATAGGTTTGATGGGGTGACGTCCAAGGTACACAGGGAAACGAGATCTCAAACAGTCCGAGACTACCAAGGAATATAATTCTTCGGTGATTAATCTCGTTGCAGCTACCTAGGGCTGCTATGAACTGAGTTCGTGCAAGAGTATAGACAATGAGAGTGCCAGGCATGGAATGACAAATATGATTGTGTTTTATGAATGGGACACCAAGTTTAGGTTTCCATCATTGCAGCAGAAGATAGGACTTGGGAAAAGGATAATGGGGACTAGTGAGGTAACAATGCCTCCCACTCTTGACTAGGCATCATACAGTACAAAACAGTCGTCAGAAGCTCCACTTGTAAGACTATTAAAATAACCAGACAATTGAAAGAGGGGTTGAAGAGAGTTGTCCATAAACAAATGCGAACAAATTAGAACCACAAGTGGAGTAATAAAGGACGATTGGATTTTACGACACATCACCTCTATGACTCACAGTATCTAGCTTTTTGGTGCAGCGTGCAAAAACGGAGCCGGATACACACCTAAAATTAGCAAACGCCCTCTTATAGCTACGGACTTATTCCTCATTTAGTTCCCTTCTCGTAACTTTAAGGTTGTCTTATACAAAGATGCAACGTAGTAGCAATTTGGGTCTTAAGAAAAGTCAAAGAATCCGTAACCCGTGATATTTTACTCACCGTCGTCCAACTAGCAATCAGATCGATCTTGCTGACTGAACAGAATGCAACTCGTCAGTTTCCAGAATCTGCCATTGCAATTAGCGTCCTTATTAGGAATTCATCCCTACGCTCAATTGTTAATGCCAGACACAATCTCTCTAATATATTTGGGTCTTGTGAATAAACATAGACTTTTTTCTAACCGCTTGTGTTAATTGGATCCTCGTGTTGTTCTAGAGAAGGTAGTCACAAAGGAGGAGATCATCCAATCCCTCTGCGCCCCACCACTTACAACGGGAATAAGTTGATGATAAAGTAGTCATTTCGAAGCTTCTTTAATGTTTCATACGACAGCGTCGATGAATTGAAGACCAAGCACCTAGGTCGCCTCAACTACCCATAAAAAGAACCGATTACTGCTCACAGAGTAAAAGGCGAAAGGTTTATTCCTATAGGTCGAGAAAGACATTTACAGGAAAAAATGGATGTTCCTAAGCGATTTGAGAAAAAGACAGAATGGAAGGTTGATAAGGAGGAAATCGGTCACTCCCCAGGAGTCCATACTCATAGTCTGTGGCAGAAAAACCTTGGTACTGAGGCCCGTTTATTCTAGATCATAAAAAAGTACAATACTTTCAGCACCATTCAGCAGGGCACACCTCTAGGTGCCCTAAGAGTCTCATCACACCGTGTAGCAGGTAACACCCGCATCTATTTGCGTGCTTGCGGTTACCCTACTCGCCAACTCCACAAGTAGCTTATATTAATTTGATGATCTCGAATACCAGTCAACGGTAGTATAGTAATCCCCTAAAAATTAACTACTCCCACCTAGGCTGTTAGATGTTGCAGATAGAGAAATTAACTACAAACGTTTAATGTCCATAAAAGAAGTCATCATTGAATGATTGCCTGCCTAATTAAGGAAAGAGCACTTTACAGAAAAGATTCTGTCACTTGACCATCAAACCACTTACGCCTTTGCCTTCCGTGTCAAACGCCACTCACTGGTCCGTAGTACAAATCATTTTATTCAGTTATGCAAGTTCTCTCATACTTAGTAGTCATGAAATATCCTTTTTATAAACTTAATTCGATCACTGGACCCTAAAAAGGTAGCTACGGTTAGACATATTACCATAGGATACCTGTATCACTTACTCCCTAACCGCTTAATATGGATCGAGTAAGGTTTTGAGACATAAAATCCCAGCTTTACATCACATCTAAGAGTCCGTGGTGAACCTCTAACTGCAGTAGCTGGAATCGATTTTACAAAACAATTTATAGTTGATTTAATTCAATATTTCTTGAAGTTTTTCATGCTTTCTTTAAAAGTTTAAACGCGTTATCTTCATTCATAAAGGCGATGAAATGTTGCAGATTGAATGAATTGAACCCTTTATTAGAGTCACACATTATAGTAGGCCAGTTATAGCAGCTGTTTCTCAATGCCCTCCCGAACACTATCACAACTATCTCGTGGTTCTAACTGAAGACTACGAGGCTTTGGCTCGAAGAAGAAGAAGAAGAAGAAGAAGAAGAAGAGAGAAGAAGAAGAAGAAGAAGAAGAAGAAGGAGGAGGAGGAGAAGACGTATCAGCTCATCTGACTGCTTTTACGCAACAACAAATTTTTTAGAAGCTTTATAACACCATGGCAGCATCACAATTCAAGCTTTTTCGTAGCTTATATGAGATGTTTCAGGCACCGCTATGAAGCAGGGACTCAATAAAGGCCTTCTATATCATTTCTATGAGCTTTGCAGAGCTCAACTTCCCACAAACAAATATTCTTCTGCGCGATTTATTGTGTACTTAACAAGTGTTCCAATTTTGCCCTTTCTTACAAAAAGCATTTTTGCTCTTATTTCGTATGAAAATAATGATAATCACTATGGAAATAATCCCGAATATCGAAAACAGTAACGCAGGTTCCTATTTATATCAACCAATGAAATCCGGCATAGAAAGATGTCGACCACGATACTTCAAGGTTTGATGTCCGTGCCTTTGGTCTGATTGGTTGAGCCGCGCAGCCACTGGCCTTCGCCACAGGTGGGACTGCGGTATTTGATTGGTTGAACAAGCCACGAGCGTAGTGTTGGAAGCACTTCACACACCGTGGCAAGTCAGTGAGTTTTGATGACCACTGCCAGTCCGCGTCATGGGGCTGTGCCGGGGTCATGACTGCTGTGTCCCTATCTTGGCCGGCTTTGTGGTCGTTTTAGGGGCCACGGCGGTAGTTTTCATGCTGCGAAGTATTACCAGTGGTGCCTATGACCCACTGGATGAAGCCAAGAAAAGAGACATGCTGGCTTCTGAACTACAGGCCCTCAGTTTGCTGGCCAATGAAACTGTCGAGCAATTCGGAGAACACTTCCAAGCTCAGATGCGTACTATCGAAAGGGATTTTTGTACTAATGGTAAGCGCGGGGTTTCGCTTTGGAAACAATTACTAAATATAGGCAGTGATTCAGTAGGACTATGCGACGATAAATGCAAGTCGCAGAATATCCAACGGATTCTCCTAGTCTTTCCCATCAGAGACCGATGGGCATTGCTCAAAACGCTACTCAAAACACTCTTGCCACTTATGCAAAGCTCAAACGCGTGTATATTCATGGTAGTCGTCGAGCAGGTATGCTTAGAATTAAGGTTTCTCTACGTTGTCTAAAATTTTTTAGTACTCTTTAGTTATTTCTTTGTCATCTTTTTTTATTTTAAATGGTCTAGAATCAATACTGCCCTAAATGTAACACCAGCCAATGTCTCAAGCCATCCTTGAACTTAGCTGTTTATTCCATCTAGACGAACGCATTAGCCTTTAACAAAGGACTGTTGATGAATGCGGCCGCTTTAGAAATGAAAAAATATGTACCTTTCAACTGCATAATCTTCCATGATGTGGATTTAGTGCCTTTACCTGGAAGTAATGTAAAATTCACATGTCCAAATTATCCCCACCACCTCTCCGTCAAAGTTGACAAATTCAAATATAGGTAGGTATTTATTCATCTTTAGTGACATAGAGTATGTGGAGTTCGAATTTTAAAGTATTTTTGGTACGACTCCTTGAATTATGGATCGCATTAGTATTACATAGCGTTCGTTTATTTATTTTGGATGACTTAAACACTAAGTAGGTCAAGTAAATTTAGCCAATTTTACTGTTAGAAATTATTTGAATACACGGTTTTTATTTCAGATTACCCTATATAGGCCTAGTAGGTGGAGTTTTTGCAATACCACTCCAGCGTTTCCTACAAGTAAACGGATATTCCAACATGTTTTGGGGTTGGGGAGCTGAAGATGACGATTTGCATGAAAGGTAAAAGTGGTGTACTCTCTTGTAAACGCATCTTTATCATAACCCTGTCTTTATTCTTTTAGGCTTGCGATTTTAGGGATACCTGTCACAAGACCCATGCCCGATTCTCCGCGCTACACGATGTTGCGGCATCAAAGTAGCAAGAGCCTGGATCCATGGCGCAAGTAAGCACAACAATGTCATTTCTTTGCGTTACTCCAGGACTTTGAATTCATCTTCTGATTTTCGTTCATCATAGAACTGTTCTGCTGAAAATGACGCTCAAACGTTACCGTTTGGATGGTCTCAATTCAGCGTACTACAGCCTTGTCAAGTGGAATATTTCATCCACTAAGGATCTCCTAGGGGATAGAGAACTGTTTAGTGGGCACCAAACGAAGAATTTTATGCACCTTGTAATTGATCCAAAGCCTATCCCTGGGCAGAATGTTGACATATTTTATAACGTGTGAGCTTGCTTATGAAATTTGGCTTTGATGACTTGTTCATCTGACAACTGGAACTGATCATTAGCGAATTAACATCTGGATTGAGATATATTTTGTTAACATTACAGGCAGCTCAACAATACACTGCCACTTAAGTGAGAAGAAAATGAAGCAATTTTTAAGTGTCTCCTTCGATTCCCTGATCTGATCTTCCCCCTACTGGCACTTTGTGATTGGTTTTCAATCCTCCTTTAGTTTCGATAAAAACTGATGATTGCAATCTGTTCCTAGGAGCATGATCTAGATATTGGTCTTTCTAGTATGCTTTCTGTATTTGAAATTTAAGACCCCAATTATTGTTTTAGAAGTGGCCGCTCACTTTACACGCAAAGGTAGATTCATGTGCTAGTTGTGCCGCGATCGTTTATAATTAAGGTTAGTTGGGGTAAAGCTAGTGGAACTCGGCAGCAGCTAGTAATTCCTGCCGTCGAGATGCCTACTATTTATTGCTACTAAACTTTGTAGTTAATGTTCAAGAACACATAGAGCCTTATGAATTCACCACAGGGATCTAGTCTAATTACACTTAGGCGTTTCCAGTGTAAATGTCAACTGTAAAGCACAATCAGTTGGATTCGTCCAGTATTAATGATATAATATTCACTATTTATCTTTTACAAATAAGGGTTTCGTGAATTAGTATCAGCAGTGTATGATGCTCTTATTGATCAAAGAGATGAATCAGTTTTCTATATCATGGTTATTAAGATAAACATTGGAATCAGGGTACGTTTTGCAGTTCTATATGTGCTAAACTTGGTAGGATGACGGGTTGAAATTCCAGTAAGAGCAAGAGAAAAATACTCCAAATTTGAATTAAGTGCTTAGAAAATCTATTATGTTTAACTAAAAGTGGAAATTTTAAAAACTTGTTGCTAATGAATGAATAGGCTCGGTATTTTCGTGCTACATACATACAATTTAAATGTCAGATAATAACGACTTTCGACTTAATTTCCCTGTGCTCTTGAATTAAACCCAAAACGTAAAAGAAATTGAAATCGTTCCTAAATTTGAAGTCATGGCACATTCCTAGCTTTAAACTGACGATTTAAAAATCCAAGATTATTTGTAGCGTGTATTAATTGATAAATGATCCTTGCTAAACACAAAGAAGTCAGACCGCTCAATCAAAGTTGTACCTGTAACCAAAAACCTTCCAAAATCTCGATATTTTTGACTGACATTAAAAGGTTGGTTTGGCAACTCTCGAGGGATGTTTTCATTTTGAAACATTGGCTATTTTTTAATGCTTGAGGAAATTTAAGTCTATCTAGGAATATTGTTTCGAAAGTTTGTGGCAAATAATGTCTAAAGTGGACTCAAGTTTATTAATATACCCCATTTGGTGTGACACACGAAAGAATTTCCATCCACATTTCTGCAGAAAATGCCGTTCAGTTGATAATGTTGGTTTCACAAATGCCTCATAATTCTGCTCTTAGCTCCTGTCATTTTAATCACTAACTAGAACTATAATCCCTGTAAAATAACGATTCAGATAGCAGAGAAATTTATCTGTGATATGAATAAAAAATATATTTACAATTGCCACGAAGTGGGGATCAAATAGGACACATCTTTGTGGCATAATTTGTGATACAGACGACAAGTCTAAAAAGTAGACAGCAATGATTAATAATTAAAATTATATCAATCATCGCCACATTTAATGTGAAAATAACGTAAGCTGAAAAATATACTCAACATTTTCGCCGCGAAATCAAAGTAACAATAGAAATGGCATGAAATGGAAAGGAAATATTTATTCTCATTAAGCCATTTCGCTCAACGTTGAAGAAATTTAGGAAGAACTAATGAAATATAAGAATAAATTTCTTCCATAATCTAAAATTGATTACCGATAAACTAACCAAAAATAAACTAAATAACTAAATTAAATAGTGTTTTTATTAAATTTTTATATAGTTATAAATTTTTGTTTTAGTCGTTATGTTTATTTGACTGGGTGACTTAAAGGGCGTTTCTACAGCTGTTCATTAATTGTATGGTTATTGTATGCGGGACGTGCTGCGCAGTGTGGTACTGATAACAAAACTGAAAAGTGTTAGTATATTTAATCATCATTGATTATTATTTCTATTTTTATGCATTCTCGAGCTGCTGGCTGAAAATTTCCCCAAATGATTTTCATTTACGTGGATAGTAACCGAACTATTCCATATTCCATACCTTTATAACAAGGTTATTTAAATAAATTACTGTATTTTCTCTCATCGTATGCTATGATCAGTTATCCTGGGCCCATATCTCGTCTAAGTGACTTTTATGTCTGTCAATTCTTGTTTTCAGTCTTAGATCATGTACTCCCCCACGACTAATCAATCCAATACTAACGGGGTGACTTACCCAAATATGGATTTCTATGAGTCTGTACCACCAAATCCGATTGAGTCGCAGGCTCCGACGGTTCCAGGCGAAACAGTTCCTCAAGAGTCAGAAGAGCCGGCTCAAGAGCAGGTCTCATGCCTGAATCTCAGAACCTCCAACGTAGTGGTAATGGCGAACCTGCGATGCCACATAAACCTCAAGCACCTGGCCCGTGTTAGTGTCAACGTTGAGTACAAACCGGTGCAAAATGTAAGTCTTCTAAACGTGCTCTTGCGCCATTGGCTTTTACTTTTCAGTACAATTTTATAAAGAACCAGACACTTACCTTATACCTTGCTTGCACTTATGGGGGTCATGCAGGCCTTGCTTTTCCCGCTGATTTGTTCCACTAAACGCATTGAGCAGTGAACGAAGGTATCAGGCTCAATAGCTCGACATTGCAATTCCGCGGCCCGAGTAGAGCATCTAAAATGCGTCGTTTGGTCTGCTCAGTGCAGGGCGCCTTTTGCTCTCCTATTGGTAGTCGCGATGCGTGCGTTCTCCGCCCATAACCAATAACCACCCTGCAATGCCACGCGTACTCACAAGGTGATCAACCTTGTGGGTCGATGTTGCGGCTGCCTCTGAGTGCATTCGCTCTTTCTAAGTGCAGAAATCATAGGAGGCCACATTTTGGTGTCGCTGAAGAAAGATTGCTAAAATGTCGCTTCCCCTTTTCAGCACGTGATCATGCGGAATCGGAGGCCCTTCATGGTTGCCACGATCTGGTCCAGTGGAAAAATTTGGTGCACTGGTGCTAGCTCGTGAGTCGCCTTTTTAATTTATTTGTTTTTTGCTGCCTAAATTCGTCAAATGTATCTAACGAAATTCATTTTATCGCGGCTACTAGGTCTAGGTAAATTGGACAACAGAAGTCAGTTCACTGGTTAACTGTTCGTATTTAAAAAGGAATGTGAGGCTTGCATCCAGTGCTTAGTACTTCGCATGATCAGTTTGTTACTGCAGAAACCTTTATCTTTGGAGTTACGTTTAGCACTAATTACCAGCGATTAATGGGATGTTTAGGGTGCTGCTGTTTCTACGTCAGAGGGGACCTAGTTTCATCTGCTACGGCTAACGGTCCCTCACAAGCACGCGTCTTAATATTCCTGCTTTCATGTACGCCAGTGTCCGGTAGTGAGTTCACGAGGCGATCTGCCTTCAAAGCAATCCGTTCATTTACTTGCTCGACTTCCCGCAAATTACTGTAGCTATAAAAGTGGGGGGATTTTGGTGAGGGTTCATGTGTACTAATACAAGTCTTTTGGTAAGTTGGTGAAATCAGTAGGAGGTCATGCCATTACAAACATCATTCTTTCCTTCGATTGAATCACAGGAATGCTTAAACCTGCCGACATTTCCTAGTCTTGCGATAGGTTTTAAATGAACCTAAATCCGATACTTTTAAGATGTCGACAAAAAGGCGTTGCCTAATAATGTCATAGCTTTTTAGTTCAGTTTAGGTACTAAAAGGTTATTAGACCTGCAAGGTTCTTGTGGAATGGTAATTCCTAGCCGGTCACACTTTAATTACCCGAGTCTGTAAAGGGAAGTTCGTCGAATGACTAAAATGACGGTTGAGGTACTTCAATAATTATATTGGGGAATACAGTTTTACAGTGGTTTCAATAATTTCTAGTATCAAGAAATCGCCCAATTTTATTTTCGATGTAGGGTGAAGAAGGCCAAGATCGGTGCGAGACGCATCGCTCGCAAAATCATGCGCGCGGGTTTCCCGTGCCGTTTCTGTAACTACCGCATCATTAACATCATGGCGGGTTGTCGGCTGCCCTTCCGGGTGTCGTTGGAGAGCCTCGTGACGGCGTGTCCTTCGCAGATGAGCTATGAGCCCGAGCTATCTCCCGGGCTCAACTTCAAGTCCGCCACGGACAGCAGCACCTCTCTCAAGGTCTTCTCCTCCGGGAGCATCGTCGTCATGGGTGAGTTGGGCGGTTGAGAGCTGGCCTCCTCAACCGCACTCTCACCTAATGCCTCTGCTCCTCTTCTGCAGGAAGCAGTTTAGATAGTATAAGCGGACTCGTGGAGGAGCTGGCTCAGTACGCCTTTGCACACAGCACCGATGGTCCCGTGTCGGACTCAGACGAGGACGAGGAGTTTGACCGCGACTACGACTCTGAAGTGGCCGGCTTCCATTCCCACCGGTCCCTCAAACGCCGGCGCAGGAGTCGCAAGGGCGGCGCTGGCAGACGGCGAAGGAACTACTTCTCCGAATGGGCGGCCAAGAGCGTGCCCGCCCTCGCCGACGTCTTTCTCGAGGAGCTCGAGGAAGACGAGTTGGAGGACAAGTTCGAGGAGGACTTCGACGACCGCGCCTGCACAGACAACGACAGCGAGGAAGAGGAGGAGGAGGAGTACCCGGCGGCCAAAAAGAGGAGCACGCTTACCTCTGCCGCCCCCACCGCTCCGGCTCAACCCGTCATCCAACCTGTGTGGGGTACGCAAGTCCAAACCACCATCTCCCGTGTTCCCCCCGCTTCCATCGACAACGTCCGCAGTGGCGTCAAACGCGCCCGCATTTCGGCCTACTCCGACCAGCCTGCCACCCATCCTGTCATTCAGCAACAGCAGCCGCAGTTCATCATTGCCAACTCTACCAACATGGTACCGTTGCGCTTCGCTGCCGCGCCTGGCACCTCCTTCCAGCCACAGCAGCAGCAATACACTCTGGTGAGCCCCGGAACCAAAGTCGTGCAGCTGACCGGCGGCGGAGGGCAGCCGAGCATAGTGAGGCTTGTGCACCCCCAGACGATTGTACAGCAGCATCAGCCAGCGACACGGTTCGTGATTGCGCGACTGGCGCCGGGCACGACCCTGGTGAACCCGATTGTGCAGCTGGTACAGACCGTCCCCTCTCAGGCCCCCTCCTCAGTGACCTCTCTTCCGCAGCAGCCGCCGCCGTCGTCTTAGAATTGAAGGTGCTTTGTGATGCCGACGACGACGGCGAGTGGTTCTCGTGTGTGCATTTATCCTCTGTTTCGTGTGCGTGTGCGAGTTTTGCGTTGGCTTTGAGGCTGGGTTGCCGCGGTGTTTGCAAGATTTTCCTGTCCATATTCTTGTTGCATTTGTGTGCCGCCACAACCGGCGCCATCACTGCCGCTGTGCGTCTTTAAACCCTGCTACTACTGCGCGTCTGTGAAGCGTGTACTTGCTCTATCTCTCTCTCTCTCTGTATTCCTCCTCCTACCCCCTCTTCCTCTCCCCCCATATGAACGCGGGCTCTCTGTCGGTTCTCTCTGTCTCTTTCACTGTGTCCCATTCCCTTCGTTTTTTAATTGAAATGAAAAACTGTAAAGAAAAAGCCAGCAAGAAAGTGAATAGAAGACGGCGATGAAGTGCAGCGCGGATTCTCTTGCTTGGGAATCAGGGGATGGGCTTTTTATTGACGGTCGTTTGAATGTGTTTGTAGACAAGCTACAAGTGCTGCGAGCTATCCCAATTTTTTATGGTAATATGGGCGTGTGAATAGTTACTATTTAAAGGTTACGAGGGCCAATCAGCCTCAAGAATGGATCATTGGAGGAAGTCATTTTTGTAAATCTTGTAGTGGCAGAAGTTTGCAAAGGGCCTTCGAAGAAAGACCTGATTCTTCAAAGTGCGGATGTTCATCGTTGGGGGAAGCGGGTTCATAAAGTACCGGTAGCGCGAGCCTTAATTCGTGCACTTGTAAGGGACTGGTTTATCTTATGATTTTAATTATGACTGAGGCTACAAATAATAACCGAAGAATAATAATTCGTAGGAAGACAATTCTGCTATGAAATAACATTGGCAAATTGATGAAAGAGATTGGCATATCGGTATTCACAGCACCTGCAGAACATCGAAATCTGATTGGTTCTAAACTGTGTTTGACCCTCATTGGCTGAAAGACAGCGACCTAGTTACAGAGCTATTGGTTGACGAATGCTATTCAAGAGTTGGGGTGAGATTTGATAAACGACCCGGTAATGCCAGACTGATGCCTTGTACTACATTTTGTAGTTCCTCCGTTCTTCTAGCTTTCGTTAAATGCTTGAATACGAGTGATATTCAAAAAATGTTTTCACCAACTTCACAATTGCTGCAAAAAAATCATCGATTTAGTTAGTATAATCGCATTTCGCATTGATTCCCTTAATCGAATGTAACACGCGGTAACGGTAAAGTTTTTTTATCGTTAAAAGTCTCCTTTAACGAGGAATAGAGCTGTTAAAGTGACCCTTTAACAATTAATTGAGTGGTAGGCAGAATGGAAGTATACGAATCCTATACCTTCGATTATTTATTAGGATATAGTGCAACTCGAAACATGCATTAGACCTTTGAACAGAATCCCACGTATATTGATCTATTACTGTGTCATTTTGAGTATTCCATATAGAAAATGAACTGTTACACAGAAATTCTTCCTCTTTTTCAATCAGAACCAAGTGATAGCCCTTTCATACTCGCCTATATTACATTAGGTGCAAGAGGCAAAAGGATAAAACAGTGGGAAGTGGGACTGGACGAGATATCAAACGACACAAGCTGATCATTATCTACTCACTAACATGAGAAACATTGTGATTAAATCTTCTCAAAGCCACATAATTAAAAAAAATTTGCTTTTGGATATAATTTATTTACTTAGGAAATTATAGAAGAGGGGAAAGTTGTGACTCGGCAAGATTTTATCAGATAACCTGTCCACATTACCACAATCGAACTAGTAAATATTACCATACAAACAGTAACAATGGAATAAGTTATCTTTATTTATCAGCGAATGAGGGTCGACATTTTTCAGCATCTAACCGGGTTAGACGTAAGCCGATGGACATTGCATGGAGGAGGGAACCAAAATGCTAGTTTTCTGTTTTCGAAACTCATTTCCTCTGCACTTTAGGCTGACGTCGAATAGGTGGAAGGTACTAAATTTACAAACAAACCTTTAAAAATCTCACAAAGACAATTACCTAAGGTCAAACAATTTATCTTCGCACAGTTGGATATTTGATGAAGTATTCAACACCTCTCGTATAACCCACCTGGAGTTCCAACAGCAACAGCAAGTATATACTTCGCTAAATTTGAGGTCAAACCCATAAAACGCTCAGTGACCTCCCACAAAAATAAAACCGTCTTTGGTCCCTAATCGTGATTCAAAATGAACGACAAGATTATTAGGAGTTAATCTGGGTGGAATGAAAAGGTACTTAGAGGTCTTAGGTTAATTTAAATTCACCGCAGGCAATTGGCAGCCAGAAATCAGGCGGTGACACCGCGCAAGCTCGTATCACGCGATTATTGGCCATTCAGATGTCATATGTTCACATTTGCCGAAAGCGATATTTGTATGGGCACCAGACAATGGCATACTTTATCAATAACCACCTTTACATTGGAACACTCACATTTTCTCCTGAACCTTTCATGTATATTTCTCACAAATATTAACAGGTGA
The DNA here is from genome assembly GCA_030710315.1 of Anomotaenia brevis. NCBI lineage: Eukaryota > Metazoa > Platyhelminthes > Cestoda > Cyclophyllidea > Dilepididae > Anomotaenia > Anomotaenia brevis. The sequence goes on along the minus strand of JAUOZQ010000138.1, from coordinate 80,681 downwards.
GTAACCTAGATATCTCCATCGGATCATTCTCACAATGATTCATGACTCCAACTCTAAATCATGTAGACGGAAAGCATTCAGCATTTCACTTAATTATTCAGTTCTAAATTTTACATGCTTTTCAAGAACGATTTTTTATTTGAACGCAAATTAAACTTAGTTCAAACAAACAATCATCGAATATGAGTTTAAACCTAAGACTTTTGGGTTATTCCAGGGTAAAATCAAAGAAAATAGTCGCACCTTTCAAAAAATAAAATCCCTTTTAAGTTGTTGACTGTAATACAACCTATGCCACCTTGACATCCAATGTTAGGTTAACTAAATCATATCTACTTACTTCATATGACGAATATAACTAGAACCTGTTGGGGAAGGGTTCATTTGTTGTCTGACATCATTTTGTGCAATTTAGTGAAACCGAATCGGTATGGGCACTACGAAAAGCTATTCCATATATAACATCAACCATCTTGTTTAGAGTGCGAGAGGGACATGAGAGAAGATAAAAGGGGGTGAGAAAAGAGGTATTGCCATCTTACAGTAATTTATCACTCGGTTCAACTCAATAAAAATACTAAACATGAAAGGCAATACTGAGGGTTCTAAGGATTGATGGTGGTCATTGAAACTAATACCTTAATAATTATACGCCGGTATCTATATGTGGGAATAAAATTAACAGTTTTCAAAGTAAAATAATAAAATATCCGATATACATAAATAATTGCAGGCTTTAATTATAAAGTTGTAATCATTATTATTTATTGAGATATTATATATTTTGTTAATCTTCACTTATGAAAAATCGCGTTTTGCGAGCCACACTTTAGTACGTTAGCGTTTTGGCGTGTGTTGGCCGAACTCTCGTGTGTTTTCTACATTCTTCTGATGTTTATTTTATTTTGTTATTATTGCGGTTGGTTAATACTTCGGTAATTTGTCTAATGACAAAGTTTTGATATCTTGTTTGCGATTACACTAAATTGCAGCATCCTTTTTCGCCCCCTTCGTTTATTAACTATTTTTCTTATATGTTTTTAACACCTTTTGGTTTTATTCAGGTGTAATGGAAGCGAGGTTTGCAAATCTATCATTGGAACGTAACGCCGAGAGGGAGAGTTTTTACGGATATGTTTATGGCGTTTCCGGCCCCGTCGTTGTTGCCAACCATATGGCCGGTTCCGCCATGTACGAGTTGGTACGAGTTGGTCATCAGAACCTTGTCGGTGAGATCATCAGATTAGAGGGTGATACCGCAACGATCCAGGTTTATGAGAATACCTGTAAGTCATCTTCACCGCTATCCGTTCGCTATAATATCGCCTAGGGTTTTGCTAATACTGTGCTAATTTTCAGCTGGTCTGACCGTTGGCGATCCTGTTCTCAAGACGGGAAAACCTCTCTCAGTCGAACTCGGACCCGGTATTATGGGAGGCATTTTCGATGGTGAGCTCCATCTTCGTTAATTTCGACACTGCTTGGTGCTCTTTACATGCTGCACTATTAGTCAGCGTGTAATTAAAGGATGCCCTCACTATGGTAGTTTATTTGTTTATTTGTATCTAGTCCTAGTCGTAAAAATTCAGGTCAAAAGTTCAGCACGCCTCCCCCTTTTAGGGGTGGTAGGTATGATTTTCACGCGTTATTGATGGCAGTGACTAATTCTAGAAACAATTTTAACCTATTTATTGATTAACCACCATTCTAATAAGGAACGAAAACAATTTAATACATATTTCAAAACAAAAGGGCATTAGCAACATGTTTCTGGTATTTCTTGGTTGATACGCTTATTTTTAGTCGTCCTACTTTGGACTTAATGATTATTAATTTGTGTTCCACACTTGCTTCATTTTGTATCTTTATAGTTGTTGCGCCTAGTCCTGCATGTCAGTATCACTTACACTTACGATTGCAGAGTAATTATATGTGGTGTCTCTTCTGCATAATCATAAAACCAAGAAAGTCAGACTTGCCTGAAATAATGTAAATCCAAACAATGGAACTTCAGGTTGAATGTGGTAGCATAAACTAGGATTGTATCGATGACAAGCCAAGGGTTGGTTTATTAGTTGCGCGGTTCGGGATGAGGATATGAAGTCTGAAATTTCCTGTGAAAATCGGTTTGAGGAAATATATTTTTGCCGTCAGACCTGTAAGTAACGACAAAAATGGCATGTCGCGGCTTAGAACTTCCAACTACTGCGTGTACGTCATTGTCAAACAACGAAATTCAGGGCGCATATTTTTATATTTACGATTGCAGAGTAATTGCATGTAAGATATGTTCTACATAGTCGTAACGACACACCAGCAAGTTTTGCCTGTAATAGAGTAAATTCAACCAATGGAACCAGGGCGTTTTTTTTTGAGTTTGCGTATCCCGCCGAAATTGGTTTAAGAGGCTATTCAAGTCGGTAACGACAGAATAGGCATGCCGCCTCTTGGAGCTTCTAACCATGTCTCTGTGTGTATGGCAAACGCAGGTATCCAGCGTCCACTGAAGACCATCTACGAGCTCACGAAGTCGATCTACATTCCTCGGGGCGTGGACGTGGACTCCCTGGACCGCAGCGTCGAGTGGGAGTTCGAGCCGAACCGGGAGCTGCGCCCTGGCATGCACATCACCGGGGGCGACGTCTTCGGCACGGTGCGCGAGAACAGCCTAGTGCAGCACAAGCTCATGCTCCACCCCAAGGGCATGGGCACGGTGCGCTGGGTCGCGCCCGCCGGCAACTACAACATCACCGTGAGTCCACTTCTTCTGGTTGATTTCTGGCCTATCAATTCGTTCATGCCCTGCTCTCTCGTCAGAGAATGGAACAAACGGGGTTGGAAACTTAAAAATTTAATGTGTCAAGGCAGGATTCAACCGACAAGGATTTTGTACTGTTGTAGTCTGCCATCCCTGTGCGTCTTGTTTTTTTTCTAGCAGACCCGCTGGTTCGTATGGGTTGTTTGTGAGAACTTTGATTGCCGTATTAGACAAAGAAACAAGGGTTTAAATCAACAAAAACATTTTAACCAAAATTCAATCAACTAGGAATTTGTGCTCTCAAACAATCCCCCCTCCCTGCTGCATCGTCGATCTGAAGCAATCCAGAACCTCAGAGAAACCGATTTTACACTTGCTTCTGGGGGAAGAGGCTCTTCAAAACTTTGTTGATTCTGTCTTGGCTTAACCACTAGGCATTTAGTACTTTGTCGTCCGACTTTCGTAGATTCACGATTTCGCGGGTGTTATTTCTTAACAATTACCATTGTTAGTTCACGAATAGTGGGTAGTGTTTCAAAAGTTCGTATACACATTAGCTAGACACCGCAGAATCTCTTTCTACTTCACAGTCTCGGAACCTATCTACCCCATAAATGCTTTGTTACTCTACTGGCTGCATGGCGGCAATTAGTTCCTTTCTCAAGGACGGCGCCCAGCTTATGTATGAAGGCCGATCGGGAGGTTGAGATCTGGGGTGTTCATTGAATGGACCAAATATTTGGGAGACTGATGTAGTTTTAAGAATACGCCGACAGGCATTTTACGGAGATGTGGTGACCTTGTCGTGGCGATTTTCTTGTTCATTCTGTGTTCAGGGATTAGCCTTGAGCATCTATCATAACCTTATTTTGACGGCCATCGAGAGTACTCGTTATGGTAAAGGTTGACCTCTTTCACGAGTAATCGCTTGAGGTCCAGTCACCCACCGATCTTGTTATCATAGCCTATAAGGATAGAGGAGGGGTGCTCAAACTTTTATCGCGTTCTTAGTAACAGTGAGTACCTTTAAAGCATCCTAAAAACGAACCAAGCATTGTTCCGTAAAATTTGTCGGAAACACCCCGTACTAGAACCTCGTTGTGCATTTCGTCTCATTCAAAGGCCACGATTTCTAAGTAGCCCAGTCCCAGTGTCATTAGTAGTTTTTATCTATTTTGCGTGTTTCGCCACGTTCTACCCAAAGTACCGTGGCAATTTACGATACCAAAGGGTGACTGTTTTAGGCACAACCTTTATTTTTAGCCAAAGGTTTTCCACGTAGATCACTTGCTAGGCCTGTTAAAGTGGCCATTTGACCTTGTTGAGTATCCTGCTTGGATTAACCTCTGCGAATCGCCTTTATTGACCTATTTCCTGAGACTAGCTGCTGCTGTTGTTTTTACCCCGTCGTGGGTGTGTAGGACAAGGTGCTGGAAGTGGAGTTCGACGACAAGGTGACGGAGCACTCGATGGTGCAGGTGTGGCCGGTGCGCCAGTCCCGCCCTGTGGCCGAGAAGCTGCCCGCTAACTTCCCCCTCCTCACCGGCCAGCGCGTTCTCGACACCCTCTTCCCGTGAGTCCCCTCTACCACCTACTAAATTTCCTGTTAGGGGATTTGTCTGTGCAATGCTTTAGGACATTTTGGCTTGGGCGCTGCGACTGAGGTATGGTCATACCGTTAATGGTAAGAAGTGGGGAGGTGATTCGTCCGGGCAAAAGCGGAATTTTCATTGCTTTCACAGGAGGAAGACGGTCATTCCCTAAGAGCCCGGCCAACTGCGAGGTACATTCGTTCCTTGATTGACGGCAATCGCTATAGTTATATTCAGCTTCCAAGTCCTTGCAGAGCAGTAGAGCTAGTATAGGATGGGTAATTTTGACCGGTTAAACCTGCTTGTTGCTCTGCAGTTTAACTGTTATGACAAACAGAGCCAGTTCACGTAGGCATGGTCAGAGTTGCCTGTGTATTTGACCAAGTGCCGAACGACCAAAGTCCTTACGACGCCTTGATTGTGCTGTTTTGCGTCCGGGTCTGTTTGCGTAGGGTAATCTCGCTCGCCGCCTCTGCATAACTGCACCAAAGCGTTTTAGCCTCTGGGCCAGTCACCCTTCCCGGCTCATTTCGCGAGAAAGCGAGAGTGAGACTACTGCTGTAAGAGTGAAATTTTGCCCGGCCTGCCTCGCAACCAATCAGCTCGCGTCCCTGAAGCATGATGGCTAGGGTACTGAGATGGCAAAATGCTGTAGTAGCTTCAGTTTTTGGCACTGCCGGACTGCATAAATAGGGTTTTCAAAGACTTAGGGATTCAAAAATGCTAAAAGTATAGCTAACAAAAGCATTAGATGATTTGCTTATAAGGCCGTAAGTTCTCTTTAACGTGAGTGTTTTCAGAGGCCTAGCGCATTTTAAATGATATGTTGCTTGTCCTCTCTAATTTCCAACTTTTACAAATGTACGTTTTACTTGAAAAAGTACTTCCTTCAATAGTAATTTTCTACACCAGTTTAGGCAGCGATAAATAGTTCTTGTATTCCACGGCTGTGTGGGCAGGCAATTCTGTTGGCGTGCTTGGTATTCAGTATTTCTCATAGTAAAGGCAAGTCTTGTGTAGAATGGAGCTTGGAAGTCACGCCAGGTTACCCCTCGAGCTCGGTTCAAAGAGCTGTCCTGACCTGATGAGGTGCCTGTTTCACGCCGTGTTCGGCTTTATAGCTGGCTCTTTGTATGATGACCTGGAAAACAGTTTACGAGAGAGAAAGACCATCAAAAGAGATTAAGAGGGGGCGGGGGGTTTCGCAGTGTGAGGCGTGAACTTGACCCGGTTTTAAAAATACGCTTGCGTCCATATGTGCGCGTGAATACCGTGTTTTGACGACTCGATTTGGGTTATTGAATTGTACCTCGGGTACTTGTTTCGATTAAACGGGTATAGTGTGGGAAGGCAGTTAAACACACCGATGAGAAACAATGGTTTTCTTCAATAGGAAAATCGCTCTATAATGATGGTACGTCATTCCAATGGCACAATTGTGTGTCGGAATATTTAGCCAGCTTCTATTGCATTCGGAGGGGAAATGAACTGCATCCGTTGAAAAGAAGCACGCTGTAGTTTATAGCCGAGTTGGTGCAGAAATGCATGCCCCTTTAAAGTCCACATTTGTGGAAGTAATATAGTCACACGGATAGTAAGTTTGACTCGTTCATTTTCTTGACGCTTCACAGGACGGTGCAGGGAGGTACCACAGCCATTCCCGGCGCCTTCGGCTGTGGCAAAACGGTCATCTCCCAGGCCCTCTCCAAGTACTCGAACTCCGACATCATCGTCTACGTCGGTTGCGGTGAACGTGGTAACGAGATGGCCGAAGTCTTGCGCGATTTCCCTGAGGTGAGTGTCCTCTTAAACAGTCTGGTGCATCTGATAAACTGAGCAACTAGATTTAAATATGCTGGAACAGCTTCTGCTTATGGTTCCATGTTGGGAAGTAATTGTGGTAGCCTTTCTGCTCTAGGAATATTGAGGAAATGGGAGGCATTGTTTAGTTCACGATGATGTACCAGAGCTACTAAACCTACCTGCGTTTGGTTATCAATACTCTTCCCACAGTGCTATCGTAGTGATAACAAAGGCAAGACGGAATGACTAAAAATGAACAGAAGCTCTCCTCTTAAGAAGGTGATCGGATAGGCTTGTGGGAGTCTGTCAACAGGTAGTATTCGTAGCGTGTTCTACAGTTTCGGTGACGAGGACTTCGCAGGCTAAGGTAGAGTGGTGGAAAATGCACTTGAAAGGACAACAGCAGCTGGGAGGATGCTAGAGTACGAAACAGCTTGTTAATTGAAACAAAGACCGTTAAATTGTAATCGATAAAAGAAAAGTAATAGAACAATCACGAGTTGTGTCGCTGTCCTGTCATTGCAATAGTTGGGCGAATCGATAACTTTGCAGGGGTTTGTTTGGTTGTTTGCTTGCTGACGAGCAGGTGACTCGCTCCGCGCTTCCTGTTTACTTTGTGTGTGTGTGTGTGTGTCATTCTCACTGAGTCAGCGGCATTTCGTATCGATGCGCACAAAGCCGTTTATCTTGTTTTATTTAGGTGCTCTTTGGAGAAGAGGGCGTATGTATGGTCCCTGTTCAGGAGTGCTAATTTTGCTAGCCCTGTTTCGCGTTGTTGCTAAGGCTATTGCTGTCGATGAGTCAAAAGTGGCTCTTGTTTCTCAGCTATAGTTCAGTTTTTTAATTCATTCTAACTGCTCTAGTCCTTCCTATCGGCATTTTTAACCACGGTTTCCCATCCGCGAGGGATTGTGATTACGTTGGGGAATCAGAAGTTTCTGGAAAAGGTTTTTAAGTTTCATAAATGAAAGGTCTGAATTTGCCTTACCAGGTTTGTTTGTAGCACAAAAAGGCTGCCAGAGTATAGTAGAAGCAGTGGTCTGGATAAGTGTCTTATTGACTGGTTGGATGACCTGTTTTGCTAGTATTTCGTGGGTGTCGCGGCAATACCTCGATTGCTGTTGCAATTACTTAATTCCATGTTGGTTTGGACTTTGAAAGCGTTCAGTTAATTGCACTGTTCAATGGTAACTAATCGGGGCCATGTGAGAAACTGGTTAAAACTTTACAAAAGTTTATGCGGTAAGACTTGAACTGGGATAAGATATCTCAGCGTAGCGCCCTCGAAATCTTTTGCTTATCATTTTCCATTAGGTGCTTTACCAGCTCAATGTTTCTTGTGCTTATTTCGATAGCTGAAACCGTTTTATGAGAGCAAGTTCTTCACATCGAGGAAGCGGCATTTTCTTTGAAGTTAGAAACAGAAGTGTCACGGAGAGTCTTCCATTAGAAACTCTAATTTATGCTTCACATAGCAAGTAGAGTAGGCTTGATATGCCTGATTTTTAGAAGCATTAAGCAACACTGTTGATATCTGCTGTGGGCTTTTGACCGTACGTGGTGTTCATGGGAAATTCGATAGTCCAATCAGCAAAAAGGATTGCAGTTTTGTAGCATTGGAGTACCGTGGTTGGTGCCTTTGTCCACAGCACCTCATCTATCCGTGAATTAAGATGCCACTGGAAGTTCGGCGGAGTCCAGACAGGGTGACTGGTTTGGCCGTCTTAGAAATCAAATCGGGCCATAATCCCTCTTGACTTTTCCCAGGGGTGTGTAGCAGGAGGCAGGCTCCTACTACTACCACACATATGCTAACCTACTATCGAGTGCTTGTTATCCAAGGGTAAATACAACTATCAACCCGATTTTTGCATATTCATTTAAAATAAATCCAGGGCCTATGCAGATTTCGAAGATATAATTCGTTGCTATGTTGCTCGAAATCTTCAGTTCATGTTGGATTGTTTTCACAGTGTTGAATTCATTGGGCACCGACCATTATCGCCTCATCCTCTTTCAGGATGGCTAAACTTCGTCTGTAAACTCCTTTAAGACATCTGGATAAAACTTCAAAATATTCTGTAAAATTTATTCCGAATACCCTTCATGATTTACGAATTTTGCGCATCTTGTGAGCCCTTCGTTCCGTATGTGCCACCATGTTAACGTCGATAGCAAAAGCCGTGACGTTAGTTATTTGTATTGAGGATTCAGGATTCTGAAGTAATATGCGTCTTTCTTTTAGAAGTTCTACAAAACTCGGCAGACTTGATGTGCAGTATGCAGGCTTGCAGGAAGCAGCAATAGATTCTCAGTAGATTTTCAATCCACAGATATGGCTACCTATTCTTCTTGGATTCGTTGTCATTCAATAATCAGCAATTCCTCCTAGGACTCTAAATTCAGATTTTCGAGGAGGTAATCTGCTACTTCGCCAGCGCAATCGGATTGTTTGCTGCCATGCTCCATGATCACTCAGTTGGGGTTTCGGTGATTTATTGTCCTAAATAAGCTTGGGAAGGAAGGGTAGTGTGCGTGAACAACTTCAACCATTCTAGAAAACGCCGCTATTACTTCGTAAATTGTGTTCCGAACACCCCGTTTGTTATACGGGTTTCATCCATCTTGGGCGAACTTTTCTAAGAGTGTCGTCTTGTAGTAATTCAACTTATAAAGTTTGTCATTTATATTCAGAAAGTGGGTTTTGGAAGTGGTATGCGGTTTCCAGTAGGGGCTCTACAAGAGTCAGAATAATTGACGAACGGGAAGCGTTCTTTCTTTTCAGAGGTTTGTAATCTATAAAGTAAAAAGTGACATATCCGATGCTTAAATTGCTCTAACCAGGCCTTCCACTATATGCGCCGTCTTGTCGGTCTTAGGAGTAGGAAGTAGTGCGAAAATTATTAGTGAGGGTGAGACTGACTTGGTGCTAAGCGTGTATGACCACACTGTATCCTTTATGAGGTTTATCGAAGAAGTAGGTTTTGTAAGTAATATGCGTTCTCCAGTTAGCCTTGTTTAGTAGCTTTTCAGAGGCACCATCTCAGGCCTTTCAATATATGCGCCGTCTCCTTGATGATGTATATCAAGAACCTAGGAGTAGGAAGTAGAACGCACATGCTTATTATTGACTCCTCAGGCTTTAATGCCAGTGAGCCTGACTGAATGCCAAGTATAACCTTGTGCGTGGTTGGACTCATTGTAGCTGACGGTGGAGGTGAACGGTCGACAGGAGACGATAATGAAGCGCACGGCGCTGGTGGCGAACACGTCGAACATGCCCGTGGCGGCGCGCGAGGCCTCTATCTACACGGGCATCACCATCTCGGAGTACTTCCGCGACCAGGGCTTCAATGTCTCCATGATGGCCGACTCCACCTCACGCTGGGCGGAGGCCCTCCGCGAGATCTCCGGCCGCCTCGCCGAGATGCCCGCTGACGCCGGCTACCCTGCTTACCTCGGTGCCCGTCTCGCTAGGTCTGTCCCGCATTCCCCTCGCCCAACTAGTCACTCGTAAAAGACTTTGCCCACTGGGTACCACCGACCTCTTAAATAGGACACTCGTGGGAGAAAGTTGATATACATAGTGGGACCCTTTCTCAGGCCAAAGTTGAAGAAACTTTATCAAACCGAAAGTGGAGGACACTGGCGGCGTCTAGTTCGAGTTTTTCGCGTACTCGATTGAATGTTAGGACTTCTAAGCTGAAACTTACGCCCAGTGATAACCTTAACTACAACTCATGCAGGGATAACAAAGGTCCTGTTCTTGCTTTAGGATGACAACACCGTTCCCTAGTATCTGGTCTCGGAACTTTTCCTCATATCCCGGGGATGTTAATACCAATAGTCGATGTTATTTTGAGAACGGCGAACAGTACCATGTGAGATGGTTATTCAGGGAGGGTTTTAAAGGTCCAAGTACTCAAGTATATGCCTCTTCGCGGTCTCGGAAACTATCTGCTATCATTATTGAACGATGCGTTACTGTTCAGTTTTTTCGCAAGGCTATTTTAAATGTGTAACTGAAGCAGGTGTACTCTGATTGTGGTGTACGTGCAATTAAGCTATTTAGTTTGTACCTTCCATTTCAGTGCAAACTGCGTCTTAACTATATTAGTAGCTGTTCCATAGGGATCGCTGGTATTACATCAGTGGGTGGATGCTTACAGGGCTTTGGTAGCCCGTTTAAGAGGAAGCTTTCGTACTAATCAGGCAGCCTTTTACAAAATCACGTGGATTATTTCAAAAAAGCAGACTAATTAATATGGGGAACTTCTAATACGCCATCTTTTAGAGTGACAGCCTCAGCTAGAAATTAAATGAGAAGTACCGCTAACGAAGTATCACCGCTCCGTAGACCACAGAGGGGAGGTGTTACCCCTTCTCTGAATGGCGGTAAAATGTTGCTTGGGGCTTTGAGTCGTCGGTACGAATTAGTAGGGACAGATTTCGTTGTTGGGTTTTGCTTAGCGTCCTGAAAGCCGAATTTAATGGCCTAATGGAGGTGCGATAATATTTCTACCTGGCGCTTGACTGCATGGGTAAACATCCTCAACGTGCCTGTATAGCTGATGCAGGTGTTGAAGACATCCCAGTTATGTTGCGTGTTTAGCCTTATGTCCTATTTTCGTCCGCAGCTTCTACGAGCGAGCGGGCCGGGTGCGTTGCCTGGGTGGCCCTAAGCGCCACGGCTCCGTCACCATCGTGGGTGCCGTCTCCCCTCCCGGTGGTGACTTCTCCGACCCCGTCACCACCTCCACCCTCGGCATCGTCCAGGTGCGTCTCCTTAATTCACTTACAGAAACCCCCAAATCATACCTCAGTGGACATGAAACTGGCTTGAACATCCAGACATAGGGGCATGCGTTTCAAGGAGGCTAAAGCTTGTGGCTTGTTTCTCACCTGTTATTCCCACTAACAGCAGGAAGATAAAAACCAGTGTCTCCGACTTGTGAGAACCCAAGACTCGAATTGGAACGCTGATTGGAAAATGTCCCAGGGTCCTGTTTGATCAACATGCACGCGAGAAGTCAAGTGTGGGTCCACTACAAATCCCACGCCAAAATTGAGGGCTGTTGAAATACCATGGAGGTCTGAGTAGTGTGGATGGATCAGATTAAGGGGCGTTGTTTATTGATACATCCATGACGGTGAAGAAAGCTGTGGGTCTTGGAAGCGCTGCTTCCGAAGGATTGGTTGGGTGTGACGTCTTCCTGAGAACCGGAAGATTGCCTGCTCATCGCGAATCGGTTTGTAAGCCAATTGAGGGGACTGGTGGTTGTCGATGCAGTAGAGTTCGTGGTAGGTGTTGGTGCCGAGGTTCTGTATGTGAACCCCTTTTGGAGGCTGGTGGCTGTCGATCCGATCGATGTGCTGTTGAATGTGCACAGAGGTACTGAAATGTATAAGATGCAGCCAGAGGTACGTAGCAAGTTGTGAAGAGCTTGAGTATCCATCTAGTCGTCGTATGGTTGTTGAATGTGTTATTTGTGGTTCTTCTCTACGTTTTCGGTGATTTGTGAGTGTGTATTTAAAGAAAATCAAAGGTATAGATTTAGGAATTTGAACAACGAGAGCCTTCGAACACAATCAAAATGAAGTTAAATTAGCAGTCGGGTGTGCATCGATGGCCTGTGCGTGGGCCATTTAAGGAGGCTAGTGGCCGTCGACCCGGTGGCTATGCTGTTGAATGATCTAGATTGTAGAACAAGATTCATCCAGAGATCCGTAGCGGTCTGTGAAGAGGATAGGTATTAATTCAGACACCCTGAGATTGTTGACTGGGCTAATTGTGATTTTCCTCAGGTTTCTCAATGATTTGCACCCTTAGAAATTGTATAACGAGAGCCTCCTAACACAATCAGTATGATGTTAAATTGGCTGTTGTATTGAGGACATGTATAGAGGCCAGTTGAAGAGGAGGTCGTTGGCACAGGGCTACGACAATCTAATCTATACAAAGGTGCAGCCAGAGGCCCATCATCCATGGTACATAGCAGTCTGGAAAGAGTATGATTATCTAGCTATACACCATGAGTAAGGGAGCCGTAATCCATTGAAACTGTTAATTGTGCGCTTGGTGATGGGGTTTCAGGTGTTCTGGGGTCTGGACAAGAAGCTGGCGCAGCGGAAGCACTTCCCGAGCGTGAACTGGCACATCTCCTACTCGAAGTACCTGAACACCCTCGACGAGTACTACGAGGCCAACTTTCCCGAGTTCGTGCCCCTCCGCACCAAGATGCGCAAGATCCTCCAGGATGAAAAGGAACTCTCCGAGATTGTCCAGCTCGTCGGCAAGGCAGGTTTCCCCTCCCTCCACTATTTGCGCTTGATGACGCCTTTGCTCTCCTTGGTCAAACTCTTGATGCAATCTTACCTTCTATCAGTTGTGTGAAATTGGCCAATTTTAAAGGTGCTGCAGGGGCACATTTGCACTTGCCTTCATTTTTGGGCGCTTTTGCCACCTTTACGTCTCGGATGCTCAGTAAGTAGCGTTTACAATGGTCTCATACCACTCAATTTGTAAGCGCTATGTGGCTGAAATCGTTGGAAGTTGATTGTGATGATGTGGCATTAGGAGTTTAGATTTGGTTTATTCTAAGCCTCTCAAAGCCAGTGAATCAGCCTGCTTTTCGGCATTGCCATAGGCATGGTTGCACCTTCTCCATGTAAAGGGAAATCGTGGATTTTGAAGGCATTGTATGGGTGCATTTTCACGTGGCTCGATTTGTACCTATATACTTTAATGACCATTGATCGGTAGGCCGTCTTATAGCGCCCTATTTGTAGTTGATGCATCTCTATACCTCGATAGTTTCTTGTGGTTCAGTCAATTGCTTTTCGTGGAACAATGATTTTTCAAAGTCACTTTAGTTGTATCAGATCTTTGAATGTAAACGTTAGGGCTTGAGCCTTTGGTGACTGTGGGCGTTGCGGGTTTTGATCTGTGTTTATATCACTGTCATAGCAAATGAACCAGTCATCAGTTTTCACAATATTTTGTTGATAGGCGCTGTAAGATACACTCGTATCCAACGTAATTGATCGATTCCTACATGAATAACAGTCAACCAGCACAAGTTCCAGTTCTACATCCTTGGTAGTTTTTTGTATTTTTTGGTGGCTTTCGCTTTGTGCTTTCATTAAGAACCGATTATATATTTAATTTTTTTGGGATAGTACAATTGTCCAATGTGAAGGGAACAGATTATTGGATTTATTTTCGATTGTTGAAATCATTAGACTAAATGACGTGGTGACAAATATTGCTGGTTTGGATATGAGTATTCCAATACAGGCAAACGATCTTCAGCAATCTAACTTTCACCGAGTCTCACGAAATTGCGAATTCTATAATTGATCTTGCGTTGTATTTCTACTCGACTTCATTGGTAGTGGCGCTTTCGTGGAATGCCGTATTTATAGCTTATGTATTTGTACCAACGCTTTTGAATTAGTAGTAAAACTCCTAATGATCCTCTATCTACTGCAGTCGATGGCTGGATTCGTTCGAGCGCAGGTATGTGGAGATTGTGGGTATTCAACGCCCGGTTAGACATTGGAAAAAGTCTGAAGTTTTACAGCGTCCTTCACATGTATCTGTATTCACCACATTGGAAAAGATTGTCCTTTGCATTTATGGCGGGCTCAGAAAATTTTGGGCATATTTGTTGCTCCTGTTTGTCGACTTCCTCTGATTCTACTTTACAGGCTTCTCTGGCTGAAACCGACAAGGTCACATTGGATGTTGCACGCATCATCAAAGACGATTTCCTCCAACAAAACGGATACTCTGATTACGATAAGTAAGTTCTTTCAGTGGAAATTACCAAGCGAAAGTTGTAGGTAAGTTACTTCTCACATAGCAATCAGGCTCCACCTTTAATAAAAATAACTACTTGCGAAATAATGTCAATAGATTGCTGTATCAGAAATCATCTAATCTGTATTAATATTGCTGGGTCAGGCAATATACTAAGTTTGCGTGTTGCATCATGGATGATGTAAAAATGGGCGCCCTGTTGTAGTCAGCTTGTTTTATAATCCCTTCCCTCCTTGCTCCTCGCAGGTACTGTCCGTTCTACAAGTCCGTGGGGATGATGCGCAACATCCTGCACTTCTACGACCTGGCTAGCGAGTGCGTGACGAGGCGGCAGCAGCACAAGATAACCTACGAGGTCATCCACAAGGAGATGATGGCCACCATCCACAAGATCTCCTGCATGAAGTTCCTCAATCCCCGCACCGAAGGACGGGTAAGTGCCTCGCCTCCTCCTCCTCCTCCTCCTCCTCCCTCAAGTATGACGGCTCTCTGTCTCATTCCTACGCTCTCTGCTTCCCTTGCAGGAAAAGATCCTGGCGCAGTTTGAGGAGCTTCACGAGGAGATTACTCAGGGTTTCAGAAACCTGGAAGACCTGTAAACACCTCCGTGATGGCATTGTCCTTCCTCCTTTCACGTATCATCCCCCCAACCCGCTGCTCCCTTTATCGATCTTTCTAGGACTCGTTAGCATTCCGAACACTGCTCGTGTTCCTATCTATTCCTTCTCTCCCTTTGCTCGGTGTCAGGCGCACTTGCTCGTGCTTGCCCCCCTTCTCCCTCTCTGACGTTTTCGATCTCTCACTCCCAGTCAAGCATAATAGGGGAAGCACGTGCTCTCCTTACATGTTCGCTCTCCCTCTCTTCGTTGTGTCACTCACTCCTGTTCTCCTCACTCCGCCCCCTTCGATCATGTCTGTTGTTTGTAACTCGTTTAAAAGGCACCACTACCAGAGGTGCTTTGTGTGTGAAATGTAGTTAGTAAATCAAGGCTTGTTCGTTCGGGATACACTTGGTGTAAAGTTGGTTTGAGTTATAGGGAATCACTAGTAGGTGTGGGTCATAGGTACTTCAAAAAGCTTTTGGTTGTTCATAAATAGTTTCAAGGTGTCAGTGAGGGTTTCCACTTTAATTTACGTAGTAGGTGTTGTCTCGGACGAAATTTCGACTGTGCGTGCTCCATTACGCATGTGTAGTTGCGTTCACTATTGGTGATTTCTCGTTGTCAGTCAACTATCAGGAATGTTGTTAGGGTTGACTGCACATAAATGCCCCCCATGACAGAAGAATGTTCGCAATTAATGGGAGTCCTGGATGTAAGAGTATCGCGTAACCATCCTGGGGACCTGACTGGGAGAAGTATTCTGGGTTGAATTTTGTTGTATATTTTAGGCGATGAACAAGATCGTCTAAACGTGTTACGGAAAAAGCATCACAGAAACAAGCTTTAAATACTCTGAGATAATATTTTCTAATCACCGGACAAAAAACTGATTTGAGTTTTATTCTCGAGGCGAGTATACAAATAGAAATGGAATTAGAAATGATTTTATGAAACTCCAGTCAAGAATTCAGTGCTTTGATTTTGATTTTTTTAATAAGGCAATGAAAATGTACGGAAAGTTACTAGTAATCCAGTTACTTGGAAATTGAGAAAATACATTTCATGCCATCTACGTGTTTTTGCTGAAAAGGACGGTTCATTTATTGTTAACATAAGTCATTGGAATTTATCTGTCGAATGGCAGTTAAAAGTCATAAATAATAAAATTAGTTTTTCGATAGAAATACATGTTTTATAAAATAGAATATATTGCATCACTTTGTTTACGCTAACTGTTGTCACGTTGTAGTAAAGGGGCGGTCTGATCGCCTCGCATTGGCGTGTTTTGCTTGTGCGGTTGTCGAGCGGTCTTGGAGCCGTTCCCTTGTAGGGCAGGTGATCTCTGTGGTATTGATGGGTACTTATTTCTCATATCATTAGCTTTGAAAATGTAATGCACTACGTAGAGCCTCACAGGTTGCCACTTGTGAGGTGTGGGAAGTAGTGCAAGATTAAACTTCTTTCCCTATGTGATTTTGGTGGAATCGTAGACAAATGTTTAGTGATATTTTTGCCGCTACAGTTGTATCATCTAGTGGCCTCACCGACACAGAAAAATCGACGTTTGATACCAGGACAACGCGAGCCCTGAAGAACGATGATTGGCTGTACCGAATGTTTGCGTTTTTTGAACGCTGGGTTTGACAAGTGGCTGTTGTTTAACGGTTACTTGTACACCCCAGCAAAATTAAGTAAACTTTCGTCACTTTCTGAAGCCTTTTATTTTCCTAGAGGTTCGAAGAGTGTTCACACTATTTTATGGCTGAATCTGACTCTGGTTTTGATCTACATATCCAGGTGTACAATTCAGCAAAAGTAAACAAGACATAGCTGAAGCTCTTAGTGTTTGTCTAAGAGATCAAACAGTCTTTACAATAACGCTTGATAAGATCCCTTTTGTATTGTCAGCCGTGGTGTTGTGAATATTATGATTGGGAATGTTGTTCGCAACAAATACATTTTTTTCAGACGGAGTCTGTGGGAGTTTTGATGTACCTGAGTTCTGTCGGTTGGCCTGTGCATTAAATTTGTGTATTATATGCAGAAGTTGATTTCGTTCGAGGAATTGCGCCACTTATCTAAAAAGATCGAGAAAGTCGCAAAACCAGATTCTTGTTAATTCGGCAGGCATGTGGAACGGGATGGTTAGGCTTTTCGCTTGCAAAAAGATGTGAAGTTTGCGGGGGACGTTACCATATCTTAACTGGGTACGTGCAGCTTTGACATCAGTGCGTAGCAGCGTCCGACGTAAACGGCTTAGAGGTATCTGGGACTCCCTCGTAACCAATAACCTATTGTACGGAGGGTTGAAGTTGGCGGAGAGGTTTTGTGGACTGTCTAACAATGGACACAATTGCAGCTGACGTAGGCAGAACTACAGTTTGGATCACATTTTACTGATCCGGAGAGGTTGGGATGTAACAAGGATGGGAAGTCCTTTAATTTAATATAGTAAGAAGCTAGTGAAACAATGGCGTTCTAACTTGCTGCCCTATGTTAATTAAAACTAAATGCATGGGTCTGAAGGAGTTTGAGATTTCCAAACCTCAGAATGTGGTTGGCACTTTCGTTATAATTTCAAACTTATCTCCATTTGTTGCAAGTACTAATATTATGACAGCTTACAGAACCTCAAATCATTCCTCATTTAGTAGTTATCGGGTGAAGTTTTTATATTACTTACCTTATCATCATATGCAAAATAATATTTCTTTTTATGATTTATTCAAAAGTATCAGATCGCTAGCTACATGAAAATTTTCTCTTTTGGAAGTAGGACGATTTAAATTAACTTTTTGCATTAAAAAAGTAAATAAAACAAAATATTTATTTTCATTTAAATTAATTATATATTTTTTTAAATGAACAGCTCTGCATGGAGCACAATGTGTTTGTTTACGCTGCTGACGCCCCATTTGCGCGTATTCGTTTCTGGCAGCTGCTGCTTTTACTCATGCCGAGATTAAACTATAATCGTATTCGAAATAGGAAGTATACGTATAGAAAAGGTACCTAATGAGTTGTTCTGCTTTTTGTCATATGGTTGATCCAAATTCGTGGATTCCATACTGCTTGCAACGTTGATATTCGGTGCTTTTTGTAGGTGATTATGAGGATTTGGACGCCGAAGATCATCATGATCATCACGATCAATTCCATTTCCGTAATGACTGGAGTTCGGGAAGGCGTGGACGCCGAAACCAGCTTCCTTCTCGAGTTAATACCGAATTAGTTCGAAGAATGATGGGAGCTCCTAATTCTACAGGCGACGCTAGTAGTTCACGTGGACTTACTTCTCCCAGTGGTGAAGCTTGGGTGCGAGTCAGTATTGCAAATGGTGTTTCCATTCCTGTTGATTTCCTCCGCGAGACAATTGGAAGCGTCCTGGGTAGTCCCATAAGAATCTATAACTTTAACATCCGTGGAGAAACTTGCATTTTCTTCTTCAAGATACGGTCCCGGAAGGTTAGTTTTAGTCGCGGTTATTTATAAAAGTTACTACATATTAGTTTGAGATTTACATAGTGGGTATAGGGAATAACACGTATTTGTATTATTTTCGCCCTGCTTTTCAGATCAACGAATGCATTAAGGGGTTGCGAACCATTAAAAACCCCTCTACTGGGCTGCCAATTCTGTGCGACTGCAGGCCCTGTGGAGAACCGGAAGTGCCCACACGCTCCCAGACAAGTGGTGGAGGTGATGCGTCCGGTGCTTCTGCCGCCCTAGGTCTTCTGCCCGAGGCCTGGATGGAAGCTCTGCGCGAATGCTTCAAGGAGCGCTTTCAGGCGACCTCGCGTGTCCTCGATCTTTCCAGTCTCCACACTGACGTGACACTTCTCAACAAGGGCTTCTACATCCCGCTCAATAAAGTCGTTGTGTTTTCCTCCTTCGTGGCAATCTTGCAGGAGAACAGCGCTCAGGTATATACAAGGAAATATTTGTATTCTTAGCCTGCTGGATTTGATAAATGGCTGTTGTTTGATATTTGTACACCATAGCTAAATGAAATTACTGAAGCTCTCTTATTAAAATGTAGTGTTTCGAAGAGCATTAACATTTATCGTCAGCAGAGCATGAGTTTATTTAGTTAATGATCGACGTACATAAAATTCATAATGATTTTCTTTTTAGCTCGCTGCGTTGAACCTGTCAAACAACCGACTTAATCACGTGCAACCGTTTGAAGATGTGGCGAAGGCGTTGGGGCAGCCAACGTACTCCTTTGAACGTCTCGATATCAGTGGAAATCATATTACAAGTGCGCGCAACCTGGAGGCACTGAAATTGGTTCCTCAGTTGTGTCACATTGACCTGACGGAGACACCGTTGAGTGGCCGTTTGTCCCACCCTAGCAACGGAAAGCACATTGAGGCGTAAGTTAGTCTTTCTTTTCACCTCGAGGTTTTTGTGACCGACTTCTTCGAAGGGCCCTTCATCGCATATTTTATGCCTTGTTAACATCGCCTTTTGAGTCAGTTGAAGGTCATATGCCTCGCGGTTATCATGGTTTGGTTCTCTGCAAGCCCTCCAATTTTCTACCCTCTGTGCGTTTTTAAATCAGGCAAATCGTTCGCATACTACCGGGATTGAAGACTCTGGTAAGTAATCACACCGTGGTTTCGCGTTTATTCAGGTTCAGTATTTGCTTGAGAGGATCCCTGGTTTTTAGAATGGTAATCCGGTGAAAGTAACGGTTCAATTCGCCATTGAACAAGGCTCTACCGCTTCTGAAGTGAGCCGTGCCCCCAAGATCCCGTTACCAGCGTCAGTTCAAGGGCACTTTGGCAGCGAAGCCATCAGGGTGCCTCTTCTGACCTTCTTGATGGGGTATTTCGGTCGTTACGATTCAGGAACAAACCGAGGAGACGCGATTTACCCTTACTACACAGCTGGTTCGACACTGACTTTTTGCCTCAATCAAGCAAGTCAGTTCACTGGTAAAAGTGTCCTCGAGACCGTAGAGGTGTTTGAAGGCACTGAGAAGAAGCGAATCCAGCTACTAACCAGCAACATGTCCGACGCCTACTTCAAGAGTAACCGGAACCTGTTGCGTTGTAAGGATGAGGCGAAACGACACGACCTAATCTCTCATGGTCCTCTCAACATCGCGTCGTTCCTGGGTCGACTGCCCCCATCGGAGCATGTCCTCGAATCCTTCTGTGTGGATGTGATTGCTCACTCGGTATGCGCCATATCATTGAATACCAATTGTTCGCTTCCGCGTCATAGGTTTGACAGTTGGTTTTTTATCCTTCACAGGATGGCGAAATCGTTTTCAATGTCGTGGGCGTCTTTTATGAGTTAAAGCCCCCTAGAGGTCCCTACGCTCCGCTTCAGAAGATCTTGCGATGCTTCTCGCGAACAATGGTGCTCGTGGCTCCGGGAACGCAAGTTTTGCAGGACAATATCGTAATTTCTAATCCAACGGAACCTCTCATTCAGGTATGCACTTACAGCGTTCTCTTCCTCCTTTCGTTTCTTTTAAGAGCTTTTGTCTTACTGAAACGCTTGTGTTCTTTTGTAGAAGTACATTCGCGAAACCAAGAAGCGCCTAAAGGCAGAGACCGATGCTAAAGTCAATGGCGGTAGCCAGCCATCTACGTCTGCAAGCGCGGCTGCTGCCCCATCTGCCCAAGTTTCTGTGCTAAATGGCAGCAACGAGGAAGCCATCCTGGCCGAGTTTCGTCGTCAGACTGGTATGAATTCCGCCTACAGTCGTCAGTGCTTACAAGAATTTAACTGGCAGTTTGAGACTGCGCTGAATGCCTTCCGCACAATGCAGGCCTCCGGAAGCATTCCTCAGGTGGCTTTTGCTCCTGAGTAGCCCCCTTGTCCCTTTCTCCGACTAGTTGTTGGCTGCAGTGGGTGTCTCCTCTCTCATCCCCTCGATGGGCTCGCTTTTTCATCCCTCATCTTGTAGTTTCCTCTCATCAAAGCGCATCCGAGACCTCTTGACTTAGATGCGGGTCTAGTGGTGCACTTGCTCTAGTTGTGGTTGATCAGTGAACCCGCTCTAGCACACTGAGTGTCTGTGGGTGTGTGTGACGGAGGTGAGATTGGGAAGTCGCAGTTCTATGCCGGTTTGGCGCTGCTTTGCACGGTTCCTCTTGGTTCATATAAGGGGACCCCGCCACCAAGGAAAGGCGCAGGCTCATCTGTGTCTGGTGGTGTGATGTGCGCAGTCGTGTTACTCCGAGCGGTGGATTTGTGTGCTTTTGACCAAAAGACAGCCATTTTCTGCCGATGCAAAGCACTTGAAATCCTACTTCTCATCCTCATCCACTGTCGGTTGCTTGTGTTCGTGTGACTGTGCGCTTGGAGCGGGCTAACTGGGAAATTGTGTGGGCAGTGTGTCACGGATCCTAGTCTGGTCGGGGTTGGAGTTGTGTTGCGGTGAGGTTGTGATTCTGCTAGATTGGTGGTGTTTTGTGCGAGTCCTTGA
The DNA here is from genome assembly GCA_030710315.1 of Anomotaenia brevis. Classification (NCBI taxonomy): domain Eukaryota; kingdom Metazoa; phylum Platyhelminthes; class Cestoda; order Cyclophyllidea; family Dilepididae; genus Anomotaenia; species Anomotaenia brevis. The sequence continues at coordinate 59,659 of JAUOZQ010000138.1, read as the reverse complement.
GGAGAGGGGAGGTGTGGACATCCCTGCTGTCAGCTACCGTCGCTATCCCCAATATCCCTGTGTGTGATCTTGATCATTGTATAGAAAATAAACTTATAATTACTGCTTGTTCAAAGTGGTATTCCTCATTGATTCTTGGGGATTGCTCAGTGGTGGAAAGTGACTAGTTTACTCAGCACTTTTGCTGACCCAAATTCTTACGGTGCTCTGCCGGGATAGGAAGGTGACCCGCACCATATCCGGGTTGCCAGGTCTATTAAAACGTTTAGTTAAAAACGAATTGTGGGGCGCGTCTTTTGCCTAGGACGTTCTCTGAATTCACAGAAGGCTTTCTGATGGCAGTCATGTGGGAAAGGGTTAAGTAGTATTCGTATTTCTTCCCTTTGAAATCAATAGTTCCCTTAAATATGTTTCTTCATGCTAAATTTTCTTTAACGAGTCTGATGATGCTTGATCAGCTGATCATTCTAAAAAACCTTGTCATTCAGCTGACCATTGTAAAAAAGGTCGTGTTTGTACTATCGAATATTTCTGAATAATTGGCAAACGGAAGATGTAAAAGGGCAATTCGCCAAGTATTTTTTACCCATTGTAGGTGTGGATTCTCAAAATGATGAAGCTGTCCTCTGTTGTTGGAAAGTTCTGTTGCGAAAACCAGCTCTCTCCTGTTCTAAGGATGGTAAAATTGAACATTTTCTACAGAGTTCAAAGTCTATTTCTGGTATATTGATTACATATAAAGCCTTTTGAAGGAAAAGTGATTACAGAGTAAGTGTAGGATGTTGAGTTTACTAAATGTTGGGTACATTTTGGACAGATTTAAATAGCTTTTTAGCGAGGCACACAGGATAATTTTATAAAGTTAAAGACTTAATTGAACTAACAAGATTCAGTTTATTCTCTATGAATCTGCATGCATATTTGGAACAAGTAAAGTGTTGAGTAACTACGGAATTTTATAGATATAATGGAAATTCAATGGACAAGGGGATAGCACTAGTGTCATTGGTTTTTTGCTCAAATCAACCATCATTGACGACTATTTCAGCCCCCGGGAATGAGGCTGCAACAAGCTGATTTGGCACTTTTCATGAAGTGAGGGTGTCCTCGAAACCGAGTTTAATTGTCTCGTCGATTACCAGGGTCCACAGTGCATTACTGGCGGGCATCGAGGCGCCCGACTTTTTTAAATTCGAAGTTGCACGTGTTTTGGGTGTCCACTGGGCCTCAAGAAGTTGCCGATTAGGAAGGGCGTAGTGAACCATTGCTGCGTGAAGCATCGGTACAGTTTGATAAAGAGAAGGCGTGTGAATAAAATCAGTGCTGTGGTGTCATCAGTGCTGTCTCGTGGTTTGGAGGAGGGCCCCGGCATGGTAGAATTACTTCAGGTTCCGGTTATGTATCTAACCTTAATAGGCCCTCTCAGTAGAAAGTCTGCTCTATTAGATCGTCTGCTAGTAGTAGTAACAAATGGGGATTGTAGTTATCAATTGTCACTTTCACGACGAAAGAAGGGTGGTCTAAGCTGTTGAATGAAATGTCAATAAATCTGGAAAGGACCAAATTATTGTTCTGCTAAACCTACTCATAAAGCCATGCACCTCATAAGACACTTCTTAGAAAGTGCGAGTGTAGCACATTAATCCGGGTTCAGTGTTTAAGTAAGTAGTTAAATCGCCTACTTAACAAATTAGGGAGTAATTTTTCATTATCTAGCTCAAGTCAAGAATTATTGAGCAGTATCTACTCATAGAAAACAACGGCAAAGATTTCCACTAACAAAAACCCCGCCCCCATGGTTTACGGTAGAGAAGGCAGTCTGGGTTAAATGCTTCTTTCGGCTTTCTTCAAAAGTACACTCGGTCGGAGGTTGGAAATAAGGGAACTAAAGGGGTTCATCGGAGAAAATCACCCCATTTTCACTACTTGGGGGACAGACCAATTCTGCTGGAGGTTTCTACTCCACCACTCCAAACGCTTTGAAACATGTCATCTTTGAGAACAGAGGTTTCCAAAATTGCAGCTCTTCAATGGAATCCAGCTCCCGAGGAACAGCTTTTGTGGAAACTAGGTTTTATGGGTGTTCATTGTGTTTTGCAGTGATTTCAAGAACCGTGGTCCGCGAGCGCCTCTAACAACCAGTCGATTTAGAGCCCGACGGTCTCTGTTAGCCAGCAAATTCGACTTTCGGGGAAACCTGTGCTTTGCTGAGGACGTTTTACTCCTATTTCGAAGGCAGTCATTACCTTTAAGACAGCATATCCTGATACGGGAGCAGTTTCCACTACACTAACGCCCATCAAACGAGCACCAACAATTTGGCCTATTTATAAGATTAAAAATCAATCTCCAAAATACCTGTAAAACAGTTATTTTACATAAACATATCAATAACAAGACTAATAAACAACAATATTTAAATATGCCAAGTTTTGATTGCTTAAAACACTCAAAGACTCTGAAGTCAAAATGTCTCAGGTGTTTTCGATATTTTGTCCATCCACTGTGCATTCATAAATCTGATGCTATTTTGGGGTGATAACTTCCTCTTCTCAGCCTGAAACCGGATGTTCTTTTTGCCCTCCAGTTAGCATTTTAAAGAACTCCGTTTACTTTAATCAATAGTCTATCTTATACTTTTTTTGAAAATCAAATTTGTAAATCGAAATGACCTACGAGTCTCATATGCTCAGCTAGATCTGCGTCGTTTTGGTTTCTTGAGGCCTTGCATGATCCGAATCGTCTAAAATAAGCTGCGTAGCTACCACGGCTGTGCATGCATTAGCAAAATGAGGTTATCGTGCTTGGCTTGGTCAGAGCAGTGCCATTAGGAGTCCTTGGGGATATGAAAGGTTAATTTGACCTCATAACGGTGGTGGTGGAACTGAAGTCGGTAAAAGCGAAAGGAAAGAAGAGTTGGAGGACTCTGACAGAAGTGGAATTCGCTCTTTGTAGTTGATTGACTTGACTGCTTTAGTCTCGACGATGGAGCCTCTGCTTGACAATTTTGCTCCCTGTTGGTTATTATTAGTAGCTATGATTCACCACCTTATCATGGCCCTCAGCAGTAGATGCTAAAAAGTGTTGAAAATGGAAAGTCCCTTGACTGATAGAAGAGATGCTATTTTCGGAGGTGTACTGCTGAGAGCAATATTATAGTAAATATTTGGTAACATATTTAACGCTTTTAAAGCACATGCATTATTTTTCATATGGTCTAGTTGTAGAAATCACCTCAGCAGACATTCAAAATGCTTGTCAGTTACCTTTCATGACTGCGCCACTCTGGAGCGAAATGGGTACACATAGACTTTTTCACTAGAGGTATTAACCATACTAAGATCCTCTCTGAGGTGTATCTGAGAGGATAATCAACTGTCCCAAGCGTGATGGAAGAGAAGACGGCCAGACGAGAGTTGTTATCAAAAGCGTGCTTACAGGAACGTCGGGTAGCAACGTGCGTGTGAGGAACGCACTCATGCGCGTTTATGTGGTAAGGGAACATGGGGACATGACCCAGACAGATTGGCGACGGGGAAGTTGATTGACTTGGCGAACCGGTCTGCGAGCCTGAGAAGCAGTCTAGAATTCAGTGTGTCGAGTGTCATGCTGAGTCGGAGGTGATGATTGGGGATTAGTTAGGCTGCCACAAAGCCCTCCAAGATTTGGCCTCCTCCGAGAATGATACTAATCACAGCCGTGCTGCCAGTACTACAAACCATAGTGAATTTTCGAGTTTCCAATATGTTTCAGTTTTTTCCTATTTATCCCTAACACCCTGTATAATCATCAGTGGTTATCGTGGACTCTAGCGCTTAACAACTAAGGGGTTACTTTAAGCACCCCTTGATAAAAGAAACAATTAGGCTCATTCCCCATATGTTTCGCTTAGGCCATTACTGAATAACTGCGGGCTGTGTGCATCCCTTGGATCTTAGTAAAGAATTTTTTCGATCTGCTCTCTTAAAAGTAGGGTGGCTTAAAATGGAAACTAGGAGCTTAGTATCAATGGCGTGTTTACAAACGGTTGAGTATCTAACTGCGTGTTTTTCTATTGATAGACTAAATTCATCTGGCACATTTATTCTGTTTTCTGCTATGTCATTTGGTACGTTAGTTTTTTTATAAATCCCTAGGCAAGTCGACTATTTTTCCCACGTTCACTATTTTTCTCATCCGGGGTTCGGTAAAGAAGGGGCAACAGTTGTTGGTGCGAAAAACATGTTTTTATGCCTGGCATGCTTATCTTGAAATTGACAGGATTAGGATTAGATTTAGGTGACGATAAACAAAGTTGTTTTTTTAAAAAAAGGACAGCGGGGAAAAGTAGAAACGACTTTAAAAATAGTGCAATAAACTCAACTGTTGTATGGATTTTCGGCTGTTTTTGGGTTATAAATTTAGGAGATAGCCTGTTTTGGGCTTACCGTCACTTTTACCCACTTAAAAAACCCTTTTTCTGATCCATTTATTTTATACTTCACCCTAATTTTATTTTCTTTGAACCACTGTCAATCTCAACTGAGTCAAAATTTGACACATTGGCATGATCCTATTGACTTTTTCTGCATCCTGACGATATACTTTCCAGATGGTTCCTTTGAGTGTTATCGCCACGGTTGTGCTATTCTAAAGAGCAATTCGCAACGACCTTGAAAGATTTACATTGAACGTATTTTTCAATTCAAAAATGCGAAAAGAGAAAAGTGTTTGGGTTAAAGATGTGATAAACTAAGCTGAGAACCAAAAAACATCTCAGAGACCCGATTCATCTCTTCTTCTGCCGAGCACTAATTACGTAATAACATAGTCATGGCAATTATTTAAATGTTTCTAACATATTAAAAGTATTCCAGCCTCTGTAGTAACTTTGTATCCTTATTTGGGTATGCTTCACGCTCTAAATCACCCGTTTGGTGAAGAAATTAGGTTTTTTAAAACAATGATTCAGGTTTCTACTAATCTCCTATTAAGTAGAAAAAAAGTTGTCGACTTTTCCTGGAGGGAACTTGATAGGATCTTTAAGGTAATGAAAATATCAAATTAGGTGGATTAGATGTTAATTCTAACTAAGAAAATTCTGCTGCCTTATGTAAAGTTTTTACTGGAGCGATAATCACAGAATGAGAACCTGAAAACCGAGTGAGTCTTTTTCCAGACACTGGAGGCAATATGGGCTGAAATATTCGTCTACACAGATATAATACTCTCATACTTAACCTCATGGTTTCAAGGAATTCCATTAAAAACAAAAATTCTTGTGATCTTACTCAGATCCTCTAATAGCTATTCGAAACGGTTCTTTCATTTCAGGTTAAATCCTCAAACTGATAAATGATCTAGTTATATTTGGACGAAAATAAACTAACCATGATTTTAGATATTGAGCCTTTTCCATAGAGGTCAAAGTTCATGCAATCACGTCACGTTTGGCACCCATTAATAAAACGCATCTTTATGAATAGGCCTGTAGCATTTTTTAGAAATTAAAAGGCATCTTGTTGTACTTTTGGTCTGACAAATTGTACGAACCTTTGTTTATTGGACTCATATTATCAAAATCGTCAAGACGTTTTCTTATAGGCACTCGAAATAGGCTCGAATTTAATGATAATCCGACTGAATCAGAAAAATTGTGTGCTACGCTCATGGGAAATAGTAGACACAATTTCGTAGTTCTTTTGATTCTAATGTTTGCTTCTAACTAGTAGTGCTTTTTATTTGAAAGAGTCACATTAGACCTATTAACATCCAATGATGAATCCAGGAAAAGATTGTGTGGTATTAAGAACACTAAACGAAAGCCCAGCGTAAACTAATGTAATTGTTTAATTTGTGAAGAAGGATAAAATTTCTTGGCGGTGCACCACAGATTTAAACTCTGAAGGTCGGAAACCTAAAAGGCGCTTTTTTCAAGAAATAAAAGATCGTTTTCCCTTCGTGTTTCACTTGTTTTAATTATTCACTTTGTTGATACTGTTGGATACATTTTTCTGCTCGCGGTTTCTCACGATTCTAATAGCTGCCTACTACATTCCTTTCTCTTTATACATTGTTAGAGATTGCTCATCGTAGAAAGCTCATTCAAATTAGGATATGGCTACATGAAAGACTGACGCATTTATTCCAAATCATCCCCCAAGATGATGGTGCCGTAGTTTCCACTAATTTGATTAAATAACCTTTCACAGAACACATGATTGAAAATATGTGCACCTATTCATAACGAGACTTGCATTGAATGTAACTATTTAATTCTATGAGAAATAATCGTAGCTTTTTTCCTATTCGACTAAATTCAATATGATAGCAACTACGAATGATACCCCTACTTATAGGAAACAAGGTGCAACAATAATTGATTTTGAAAAGTATCGCAAATGGCTAAAATTACCCAGAAGAACTCTACATATTTTTATAATTTCTAATCAATTCGTTCAATTAGCTGGCCAGTAAGCTTCCCCGTTTTAGTATCCCATACGGATCTAATCCCAGCATTCATGAAGTCAGAAGCAAATATCTCGCAGTGAATGAGATAATACCTTCTGAAAAAGGTAGTTTTCAATGTCTTCTCCTTCTGTTTATCTGTCGACATCTCGTCCCTTGGGCTGGAAATAGTACCTATCTGTGCCCCTGCCCGAGTACTTGTGGATGTAGATGTCTAATTCGGACGGCCCACTGTTTTTCACGAGCACTCTCCTGCCATAGTCGTCGTCACTGGAACTGTTGCTGCTACAGCTGCTTGATCGAGGCTGACGATGGTTATGCTGCTGTTTAGACTTTGAACTGCTGCGGTGATGTCGGCCTCCTGAATTGATGCAACAGTGATTGTCCCTTGAGCTGCCGCGTTGTTGTACGGCCATTTGAGACTTTCCACTTTTGCTTCTTCCACTTTTCTTTCTCGAGGTGGTTCTGGTCTCCTGGTCCGGCATTTTTACCTCCTCTTTGGTCTTTTAGGTGGTATATATACCTCCAATTTGAAATTGAGTGGGAAATCCGAACTGCATTTTCTTCAGATTAAGTACTTACTGCGGGATGAGAGGCTGTTCTGAGTTTGCCGGATAATCTTCACCACTCCAGATTAGGAAGAAGTGGGATCATGTTCTTGGTGAATATGGTAATCATCAAGAGAAGCAATTTGCCAAACAGTTGTGCCCCATGTGAGTAGGCCTCTAGAGAGGATGGATTAGCTCCTCCTCCATTAATGACCCTCTTCTATACCACAGGAGCATCTATTGATCATGAGGGGTATGTATGGGTTTGTTGTGGAGAGGACTCAGTAGTATTTTGTATGCGATTAAGCAGGTGTGCGTCCCATTTTATTCTCCCAATGTGTTGGCGATTGTCCCCTTAAGGAACTACCACCCACTAGACTGTGTCCTCTATGTGTGCGGCTCGGTAGCAAATGACTCCAAGCAGAAAGCTGATCAGGCTGAGTCATTTAGTGTGGGGCTTATGTGGGCATGGGGTGATGCCAAGTATCTAGTTTGTCGAAGACGTGACACTGGCTATGTGCCAGCCAGTGATGAGGATGGCTCCTTAGTTCCTTAAGTGGAATTCCTGATGTTTGGTGCGCAAATTTTGGTGATTATTTTAGTTGCATGGGTTGCTGTTTTTAGATATCTAATTAGAATAGCGAACCTCAGCTTCATTCAGACGACAGGGTGTCGGGCTTTTATCTGCACAATGATAATACGTCTGGCAAATATTTCACCATCTATTGAAAAATAGGGAAAGGAAAACACACTTTTTATTTGACAAACTAGCCTAATGATGAAAAGGTCTTTCTCTGTGAGCTGTTACCTCAAAAGGTGCTACCTGATCAACCTATACTCCTCATTCCTCTTAAGATATACCCACGTCCTGGGAACTGAAACTTCGCCGATTCAAAATAAGAATATTTATCGCATGAGTGTGATAGTGCATAGTGTGACTTCATTTAAGTGGCCAGTTCGTCATCAGCAAAATCTCAGAGCCCGAAGAGGCCTACTAGGGGTGACACAAAATTGGCGTAAGAGTGTGACTTCCACCGAGGCACTCATTTGGGCCCTCCATTGCCTTCCGAGCAGAGGTAGAAAGCCTCCCAGCTTCCTAGTTAAAAGTGGTTTTATATACCCTCCCGGGTTAGCGGTTCTTATGGAACGGTAGTCAGCCATATCCTATTCATAGAGAGCATTCCTACTGCTCAGAGCTTTTACTCACGTTAGCCAGGTGCAAATTCTTTCACTCAAGAAAGTCAACCACTATCAACGTGGCATTCACCAAGCCGCGGATGTGTGAAGAAAGATGGCATTTGCTTTGTTTCAAGGTTGTTGGTGCACTTCACATCACCATGTAAGGACCACCACTCAAAGCACCGAGCGTGATTCATCCGCCTCTTAGCTCAACCAACTCAACTCCCTCTCTCTCGTTTTGAAGCACCTTTGTGGTTTCACTTTGTTAAATGAAAGCAATTGCTGATAAGTGGGCTTTGAGGAGCTCATAAAAAATCATATTCAGGTCTCTGTGATTTAAATTGACGCGATATTGAGTGCCAGGCCAAGAAAATAGGTGAAATTTGTCAACATCATTAAATGAGCACTGATAGACCGAGTATGTATCAGATCGTCCAATAAGTTCTTTCTTAATGTTATCCTTTCATATTGACAGCCTAACATTGCTGTTATATTTGGGTGCATTTAAGTAGATCAAATTTTCTTTTACAAAGCAATACATGCAAATTTGCTTGATCACAAATCAGCTGACATTGTAATATCCAAGAATCATTTGAGAAAGGAAACTCAGCAGCCGAAGAAGCGACTAGACAAAACTCACTCGCTGAAGTGGAAATTTCATCCTCCACGAACATGAAGATCGAACAGGACACGGTCTAGTTGAGTTTGGTGAAAAGCAGTTTCTTGAAGCAGGAGCCCTTGAAGAAGCTTATTCTGCTCTATCAGTAGAGGAAGTGGTAATTAACCTTATTCAAATCATTCTACTATTCATTGTCATCTTCGAAAACTTAGAAAGTGGGTGCATTTTCATGAAGTGCCCGAGAAGAATTTCAAGTCTAGAGTTTACCTCTGCCTTTCTTTCCATTCTAGTCAACTTGTTTCACCTTTTTGGTGGATAGACTTGTGACTGGAGGCAAAAAAGGACACTTGAAATGTTAAGCTTCTGAGACAGTGACCTCGTAAGCGGGGAGAACCACCAATCCATAGCCGCCGAGAGGGGAACTTCAGGGTAAAAAGATTCTTCTTCACCAAATGTGGTGGGATCGTCAAGGGATAATGCAGCAAAAACTAATGTTCAACTCTAATGTCAGCAATTAGGGCGGCGTTTGAATTAGGCTTTGAAGATGAAGAAAAAAAGACCTGCTCTAATTCGTCGAAAGGGTTGGTGTTTCATCACGATAATGCACCTTATTCTCCTCACCACCTCTGGCCGTCAGACCACTACCATTTGTTTCGTGGTACCTTCCAGAATCATTTGGGACGCAGGAAATTGTTGAAACTGACATTTTTGAGTTCTTTGATTGATCGAACCTAAAAACTTAAAATTCTCAGAAATAATAAAAGTCGCTAATGGATAGAAAGAAGCCATAAATAATAACAGAAATTCCATTGATGGTTTCATCATTGATTAAAATGTAGCATTCAAAATTGGGACAGAAATTATGGGATGACCTGATATTTGAGCTATTAAAACTCCAGTCAGCTTTGATTTATCGAGTATCCGGATGAAATTCATACCATCTCATCAGGCTAGGGAAACGTGTGACTCAACAATGTGATAAACTTCAAAGTTCAATTGATAATGCGATTACACTAAAGTTTAAATCAACTATCCACCGCCAAGAACCTAGAGGAAGCAGAATTTACACTTTCTTCGGGAGAAGAGTCCGCTCAAAAAATACTTTAATTCAGCCTCTTAAGTGGTGGTTTGTAGTACTGCTCTCTCTCTCTCGTGTTGAAGAGCGAACCATCAAACTGAAATACCCACAGCAATGGTTTTTGCTGCCCTGTTTGATTTCATCGCATGAGTAGCCTCATCCCAAGGTGATGCGAATCAGAGCAGGCATGGAAAGTTTGGGTGGATAGTCCTTGTGCCAAGCCAATGCAATACGAGCTTCGGTTACTGTGGCATATTTGTGCATTCTTCTTTTAGCATGGTGGCGCTCTTTTGCCAATTGAACTAGCAAGATCGAAGTCGCTAACTCAGTCTCGAATTAAAGTGCGTAGTAGATAGGCATTTTTGATGAAAGCAAGTAGCCTTTTCCTTGTAATTCAAGCCCAGTCTAAGAGGATTAATCTAACATTTCAATGAACTTTTAACTAGCAGTAATATTGTCAAGTTTGAACAAGAAAAAATATGTAATAACACTTTGCTTGGTGTTTACCTAGTTTCATACAATCTTCCATACCGCTCCGACGCACTAAATGAGATTTTTTCGGAAATGAGTTGAGGATATTCTGTTTCGAGTAGGTTTTTGTAAAACTCATCAAATTGAAAGGAATGCAGATCATTGGGGCTATTGAAAGCGTTTACGAAAGTAGTGATCCAAAAAGATTAGTCTGCAATTGACACCTTTGAAATGACCTTGGCTTTGAAAGACTAGGATCCTCAAAATCTTGTTGAAAAGAAAGGGGGCGAATGACTGTAAAACAGATAGCTGCTTCTCCGGACAGTTCCTGTGGGTCGACACCAAATGCAGTTCTCCCCTTTCATATTTTAGGACAGTCGCCTATCAGCACAATGGGTTTCAAAGGTATTGCAGCCTGATCAACGAAATCATCGTCGAAGCGATCCCTCCATAACACTTAGTGAGCAAAATTGAAGCAGACGAAGAACGATTTCTAAGGGCGAAAATTATCACTGGAGGTGATACTTAGATTCATTATTTGAGGCAAATGCTCCAACTTCAAACCATCACCGTTTTCAGTAGTAGTACCAACCACTCCTGGACTTGAGCCTACTTCTCTGAAACGAATTGGCTATTGGCCTAGATTTGCCACATAAAGCATCAGAGGTTTATACTTTTCCTCACTCTCCTTAAAACGAGCATAGATAAACTAGTGAACCAGGTTAGCTGAGGCTCGAGTTGTTGAGGTGTAAGAGTTGATAACACAGCCTCTATCAGCTCCAAGAAGATCCAAGCCCCTGACAAGTATAGTCTGAACGTAGGAGGGTAATTTTTCGCCAAGGAAGCCTCACAAACTGGCCTGGATCCGATGTTAGTGACCTGAGATTATTATCGCATTGCTAACAAGTGTCAGCCCTAGCTGCACGTAGAACTCCACATCTAAATGTGTGTGTTCTCATCCTAAATCACACCAGGACCTTGTGATTTCACCCAAATCTCATTGGCCGAAGTGTTTATCGATAAATCAAGTCAACAAAATCTTAACACATACACACACACGTTCCTAATAAACACTCTAAGGGACTCCTAATCTTGTAAGGTGTATTTGATCCGTTCAGTAAGAGAATCTAAGAGGTTCTGCCAGCTACAGTGGCAGGTCGCTGCGCAGTTGAAATTACTGGTCGGTCCCATCCGTTTAGTACATCATCGTCAGCTATCGATGAGTTTTGTGCCTTTCGATCATCAAATCGTGCCTCGGATTGTGCTGTGAAGCTACTTTGTTCAGTGAGGGATTGAGCAGAATTCGCTGTGAGCGTATAATTGCATTGGCCAAACTGCTAACAGGGAACACCTGAAAAACTGGCTGACGGATGCCTTCTCTCTCTTGTTTCGGGACTCTTCATCTTATCTCGGGTAATTGATCCATCTAGGAAGAGAGTCTAACGGTAGCTAGGAGGGTTTTAAAAGCATTTGGTCTGAATGGACACGCGTCGGGGTGATTACTCGATTGCTTACCGATAGAGGGTGCGTGAAGTGCCTACACATCTTGGAGATGTTGGACACTTTGTCAGTTTGTTGCTTCTCATCAAAAAGCTGGTTCAGATCTTAAACTATTCAATCGGTATCGGTGGCTTTTCTAGGGGCCTGGCACTAGACGAAGAAACCTTAGTCTCATTTGTGCAACGCAGACGTGACAACCCCGATACTGGTTACACAAAGCAGCGGACACGCTGAGCCTTGCCCAATTATCCATTCTGAGTAGAGCGTTTTGTCCTCATTCCGTGCAAATACTAGACAAAGTCTGGCTCTGGCTACGCGCCTCAGATAAGCACGGTAGTAGGTGACACTGGTGCTGGTACACAGAACAACACGTTGTGAGGAAGCACATACTTGTTTAATACGTTAAATTGGACTAATAACTTTTTACTCTTTTACGTGGCCTTATGTTTTATGATCCTCGTGAGATTAACTGCAGAGGGGGGGGGGTTGAGATTCTCTGCTAAGTTTTTCTCCATGTCCATAGTGTTATACACATGAATAGGTAGTGGGATTGTACGGGAAATTTAGTTAATAGGTGGTGTATTTCCATTTTTGAGCCCCAAAAGCAGAATCAGACGAATCAACTACCATCATGTAAGAAGTCCCACTTCAAGAAGGAGGAGGCCACGTGCGCACCAAAGCGTTTACTAGAAGACTGTGTCTGAAGCAACAAAGGGCTCGACCCAGACTCCGGTTGGCGGCGGGGTGGGGAATTTGGCTGTCATGACTGCATAGCTAACGTGACACTGAGCCGGTGATAAAAATGAGGGCTGAGTCAGGCCACCCTAGGAATTAAACGGCCACACTACATACACGTCACATGCGCTTAGCTGAGGTGCCTGTAAATTAACAGACAGATGATCGAACATGCTGGTAGAACACAGACTAAAGCATAGTCTCTAGAATGTTCCTGGGGAGAAAATACGCTAAGGCTCATCCGACTAAATCCGAGCTATCTCCAGCCTCTGTCATTCAATTGATCCCCTCTTGGTAGCATATTGATTATCGAATCACCCCAAAGATACTTGATTAGCTACACATCAACATGCCAGCCATTGGAAATGAAGATGTATTGGTAAGTACACAACTGGACTCCATTGCAAGTGGACTTTCTGAATTCGTTGTGCCCTTATTCCACTGATTACTACAAGGAATTTCGACTAACCGTAGTGTGAGAACCAGACAGAAGGTAAGAACACGTGCAGAGACATGAAAAGTGCTCAGTGAAAACATCGATCAGACTATTTAGCCTGTTCAGCGTATGTTGAAGACTCCTACGCTTGCTAGGTGGTGCTTTTCCTAATCAGTTCATCGTGTCCGTAAGAAAAGACCACGTGACCTCTTCCAGACAGCATGGAAAAGGGGTAAAGCTTATCTGGTAGTAAAGTGTTAACCCTGGGGTTTCCCACGCAATTTAGTGTGGGAAACATTTATTGTAGTGCCATTAGTTCTTCCATTTATTTATGAGAAATTTTGCTATTTTTGCTACCCCTTGTATTTTGTAATTTAGGCAGGACACCCATCTCTCAAATCCCCAGGTCAACTGCTTCTTCCTGACTGATGCACGGCCGGATGATCAACGCTCTACTCCGAAGCGACCATCAATCACTAAGGAAGCATTTGGCTTTCCCTTGGGCCTTTAATCACTATCTGCTCAAACAGAAAAACGAAAACAAATGGGCATGTCGACAATGCAACTGCATCTATTATTATTCTATTGATTGACCCGGAGCATCGGTTTGTTGCTACTCTCCTGTCTCCACATTTAGTTCAGTGGCCTTACAAACCAGGTCACAATCTGACAATCAGAGGTCCGACCACTAGGTAAAGCATTACTTAACTACCCGTCTGGTGGCCACAATGGAACCATTATAGTCAAATCATAATTGGCTCTGAACACAGCTGCTTAGCAGCGTTGTCTTTATTCCTTTGTTTGGTCTATACGACTGTCGTATAAAGACGAAATCCGGACCTGAGACACGTCAAGACCTCCAAACCACTATCTGTATTTGCGACTAGTGTCACCTTTGTCAGAATATGCTTGTCGAATTAGTCGCCTCTCATTTTTTTCGGACTTCGATGAAAATGCATTATAGTGAACTTTACACAACATTATGCATTAAAATACAAATCTAGTGAAAATAAAGGGACTCATTAGCAAGAACGTGGAATCAGGAAAAGCAGAGAGCGTACTGGAAAGAAGGAATCGGGGTAGTAAACATTGATTAAGCAAGCGGGTTTATACGTCGAACTTTATAATCATGGTCTATCCCGTGGAGTCTAATTACCGGAACGGCGGTTGTAAACATCAGCCCTGTTTTCGAGATCGGGGATGAAATCTTCCGCGCCGTATTGGTCCCAGTTCGGTCGTCCGTTACCGTATGATGGGACAGAGAGCCTGGAAAAACCAGCGTCTGGAGCTCTGATCAAATCGTCTTCCTCATCCTCATCCTCGTCATCATCGTCTTCGTCTTCCCCTTCATCACCTTTTTCGCCACGCTTGGTGACAACAGCGGCTAGAGGTCCAGTCAGATCGCTTTCCACTTCCTCATCCACATCCAAAACCTCGTCCTCGTCCTTACCACGTTCAGAGCCTCCGACAGGTTGAACAACAACATATAATTTAGCAGGCATTATGACTTCGCTCTCCTTCTCCTCCTCCTCCTCCTTCGTCGACTCGGCCTCTTCGTCCTCCTCATCTTCGTCGTCAGGCTTGATGACACCGGCGCCTGGAGCTCCGGTCACCTCGCCTTCCTCTTCCTCGTCCTCGTCCTCGTCATCGTCCTCGTCCTTACCGCCTTGTGAGCTTCCGAGAGGTGGAACAACCACGCCAGGTTTGGCAGGCACTGTGACTTTGCTCTCCGCCTCTTCGTCCTCCTCATCTTCGTCGTCAGGCTTGGTGACACCGGCGCCTGGAGCTCCGGTCACCTCGCCTTCCTCTTCCTCATCCTCGTCCTCGTCTTCGTCCTTACCACCTTGTGAGCTTCCGAGAGGTGGAACAACCACGCCAGGTTTGGCAGGCACTGTGACTTTGCTCTCCGCCTCTTCGTCCTCCTCATCTTCGTCGTCAGGCTTGGTGACACCGGCGCCTGGAGCTCCAGTCACCTCGCCTTCCTCTTCCTCGTCCTCGTCCTCGTCATCGTCCTCGTCCTTACCACCTTGTGAGCTTCCGAGAGGTGGAACAACCACGCCTGGTATGGCAGGCACTGTGACTTTGCTCTCCGCCTCTTCGTCCTCCTCATCTTCGTCGTCAGGCTTGGTGACACCGGCGCCTGGAGCTCCGGTCACCTCGCCTTCCTCTTCCTCGTCCTCGTCCTCGTCTTCGTCCTTACCACCTTGTGAGCTTCCGAGAGGTGGAACAACCACGCCAGGTTTGGCAGGCACTGTGACTTTGCTCTCCGCCTCTTCGTCCTCCTCATCTTCGTCGTCAGGCTTGGTGACACCGGCGCCTGGAGCTCCGGTCACCTCGCCTTCCTCTTCCTCGTCCTCGTCCTCGTCTTCGTCCTTACCACCTTGTGAGCTTCCGAGAGGTGGAACAACCACGCCAGGTTTGGCAGGCACTGTGACTTTGCTCTCCGCCTCTTCGTCCTCCTCATCTTCGTCGTCAGGCTTGGTGACACCGGCGCCTGGAGCTCCGGTCACCTCGCCTTCCTCTTCCTCGTCCTCGTCCTCGTCCTCGTCCTCGTCTTCGTCCTTACCACCTTGTGAGCTTCCGAGAGGTGGAACAACCACGCCAGGTTTGGCAGGCACTGTGACTTTGCTCTCCGCCTCTTCGTCCTCCTCATCTTCGTCGTCAGGCTTGGTGACACCGGCGCCTGGAGCTCCAGTCACCTCGCCTTCCTCTTCCTCGTCCTCGTCCTCGTCATCGTCCTCGTCCTTACCACCTTGTGAGCTTCCGAGAGGTGGAACAACCACGCCAGGTTTGGCAGGCACTGTGACTTTGCTCTCCGCCTCCTTCGTGGTCATACCGCCTGCTGGAGCAGCAGTTGTCTTTCCCTCACTGTCTCCTGGCGAAATCACAGCAGTGGGAACAACGCCTCCCTGATTCGGTTGTCCACCGATTTGATTCCCATTATGACAGGGAACACAGTTGGCTGGATTTTCACTAGCACCACCGTCACAGCAGGGATAGATGACAACCTTTGTACAAATCACTGTTCCATTTTTAAAAGGTCTGCAGATTTGATCAAGCTGACCACCACGATTTTGGTTGGACCCGACATCCCCGCTGATCTGGACCAGGGGTTTAGCCAAACACAGTGTGGCTAAGTTGCATAGTAGCACCAGCCAGAGAGCCCGCGTTGTCATACTACCTCGCGCGAATTGCTTCAAGAGCCGTTTCGTGTCTTTTTATAAGCTTCGGTGCATACCTGGAGCTTCTCGTTGAGTACGTGCGCGAATGGCGGTGACTGTGAAACGTGTTCACCTCTTGATATCGCCAAATCATAGCGTTGAGTCAGGGTAGAGCACTTCATTTTTTCTTTTTTCTTCACTTTTTGCGATGAGGAAACAATTCAGACAACCTAATTGCAACTTTAAATTATTTCAAGTACAGAAAATGAGTATCTACCAATCATTTAAGTAGCGATCATATCGTACGCTCGCCTACAAGATTGAGTTTTATCAACCTTCGATCAACAGAGCGGGAGTGAGAAATTCGATATTAAACGATAAATTTGCCCACTTCTTAAAATCTGACTACTTACCTATCACCCAACAAGTTCGGATTCACATCACATATTGGGATTGTGAAAAACCGAAAAATGAGTAATTTTGTAGTCAGGATTCAAGAGGGGGTTTTATGCTTTGCCGTAAGACAGCAAGATCATCGTTCCACTTGAACAATGAGTCAAGCAACAAGCCACCTTTTTCTGCTTCTTTAGTTTCAAATTGTTCTTAAAAGGTATCTAAGCTCTCCACCGTAGTCAGGGATGCATTGTAATTCAGTTTCTTCACTACAAACTACCCGAAGGGCTTTGATAGTTTTTAGCCAGCACTATGTGGCTATAGAGTATCGAATCAGTGTGATTTAGAGATTAAACAAGGCTTCGAAGATACGTTTTAACATCTACTGTGAGAATGTCTCTCTATTACTTTTTGGGCATCACAAAAATTGTAGAATAATCAGGTTTCTTCAACGATTAGCTCTAATCGGTAGGGTATAAAAGCAGGCATTATCCGATTATAAACGAATCAAGTCTTTTGAACCACCCAAACCAATAAGAAATCGGTAGACTAGCAGCTTTCAGCCAGGGTCAATTTCGAACAGCCCCAGAGCATCGAGCCAATAAGGTCTAAATATCAACAACTAATCAACCAATCAAATTTGACCTCGGCATTTCTTAGACAACGCATAATGGGAACTCTTTTTTGAAGCACTATGTAAAAATTTTATTCTAAATTTCTGTTTCGCAATCGGCGGAAACACGTGTTGAATCATCGCACAGTACCTAGAACCACTTAAGTTGCCTGCGTGTTTAGATCGCACATCGGAGAATTAGTGTTCTTCAGTTTCACAACTTGTTATCACAGAGATCATATGGTAAATGTGAAAATAACCTCTCATTCACGAATAAAGCGGATTAGAGTCGTGAACTCTAACAAGAGTACAAAAGAAAAGTGGTTGCTTAACATGAAATTTTGCGAGATTTAGACGAGGTTCAACAGACGCAGAAATCATGTTTTCGTCAAGTGCTTTTGCTGAAAATTACCGCCGCTATTAGCGTCCATCTCAGCCCGGGAAAAACCGAGGCAAACTGGTAAGGGTCTCATCAAATACTTCCCAGTTCATTCTGCTGTAGATTAACGGGGTTGTTGTAGGTCTTGCAGCACGGTGACTAGTGTCTGCCTCATTGACAGCGCCCAATCATGTTTAACGGGGTGTTTGTCAAAGATCAAATGTTGCTAACCAGGGCTTCGATTCGGTGGTCAGCCGGAGTCCGGCCTAATTCCCTTCAGCACTTGTTTCCGCAGCTATTTGAGAGGAAATCGGTTGTGCTGTGAGCTCAGTTAGGTCATTTATGGTGATGTCACTTTCTTCTAGTCATCAGAGCCGCCTCGTAGTCTCTTTTGAAATCCGCCACCTCATGCAACAGGATTGTTTTCATGCTGTGCAATTTTGGTGGTCATTTTTTACGTCCGACTCAATTTATCATTATTACGGTGTGGGGTATTTCTTTTCATCAGCCATTCGCGTAATGATTGAAGAAGGCCTGGTGCGCAAACAAGCAGCAACGGATTAACATTTTTGAAAGTTTATTAAGAATATTTTCACCATATGCACATTCGAGTCGAAATACTAACTGCAGATTAGAGACATACGACGATGTGTACGGAATACTTCGATTATTTAAAGTGCAGAATTGAAAGTATTTTACAGTTCGAGGCTCAGAGGCCTCATAGGTTACGATTGAGACAGAAACCCTGTCTGGTTCTATCCGTTTTCTACTGACATCTACATTGAATGGAGATATTTGTAACTGATAAAGAAATTGGTAAGACCCTGGGACATGGAGGAGCCACAGGACTGAATTATCTAAATTAAAATGGTCTAATCTACAAAGGTAAACTTTCTATTAAGGGCAGTCCTGGTATACAACTGAGACAATGAATGTAGGACCTGCTACTGTTTCCCAAAATTTATTGTCCCGGTCCTACAAACCCACAAACTGCTCAATCAATTTTATTATCAGGCTTCCACCATAGACTTGGTCTTAACAATTTTCATCCTACCTGCATCTTTTTGATTACGCATCACATAAGTGAGAGAATTATAAAATTAATTAATTAATTAAAAGTAAGTCATTAGCTCGGAGTGACTAACCCACCCCCCTCACTCGAGAAATCAATAAGTCAGTTCTTTAGAGCTGGAAGTACAGGTACCCTAGTTGTGCGAACCGTTGAGGGTACTCAAAAGACCTTGACTGGTGGTGTCGGGGGATGAAGGCCAAGTCAGTGAAGACAGCGAGACAAAACACTTGACTTTGATGAATTCTCATCTTACAAAAGGATGATAGCTAAGTGCATCAAGAGACCCTGATTATGGCAAAAAAGGCTTTACTTTTACTGAGTGATGGTGTTTTGATAATGACGTAAAGTACGGGGGTGCTATGCTACCTAATAAGTTCGATTAGTGCACGTTACGTTCGATAACGGCCACAAGAGACGGGACGCGTCGTAACTCCAAGTTTATTCAACGAAGTGCAAGGCGTCATAGTAACGACTTAAACAACTGTACTTATTGTACAGATAATAGTTCGAGATAATGAGCAAATTATTAATGTAATTTTCTGGTGATATAAAAGACAAGCTCTTTGGTCTGGAACATTGGTAATTTAGACTCAGTATACTAACGATACGTCATTCGGTAGGGATTTTCGATTTTTATGGAATTATTATTTCAAATTGTTTGTCACTGAGACACTATCGATTTTTTTCTATTCACTTCGTGAAAAACGCCAGAGGGTGCTTTAGAGCGGTGGGATATGATTCATTAAACCATAAAAACGAGTGCCGAGCCTGTGTGTGTAGTTGGTACCACGAATAAACGATTCGTTGGAACAATACACAAACTAAGATAGGATGTTTCGGCGGAAGCCATGTAATTAAAATCATCCCCCTACGTATCGCTATCAAAGAGGGTTAATGAGAAATCTGTATTTTTTCTACTGTCAATTCCTCTAGCCAGGATAATAGATTGTGTTGACCAATAAATCCGGTAAGTCCAATCTCGATGGCCTGATGAACGCTTCGGACCAACATTCCATCTGAGGTAGTTGGTTCGTCTTACAGGGAGATCTTGATCGAGAGAACGATTCCTAAGTCTTCAATTTATGGAGAATGTTTTTTACTCCTGCAGTAATAACAACGAACTAAAAAACAGTTCCCCATGTATATCGAACACAGTCAAATTCAAAAGCTTTGTAAGGTATTGATAATCAATTTTTGTTCGATCATCTTTCTATTTATGACTCAGGTCAATAAATCGCACAAAGAAACAATTCGCATACACGAGAACGAGTATGAAAGAGAACAAACATGATGCAACTCCATACTGTGCTGTGTAGCACCATAATTTTTGTATTTCCAATTTATTACTTGTATGGAAGTCAATTCCATAACGAGCTGATTGTTGATTGGACGAGGGAGACGATGAGTCAAGAAGCTGATCACATGACCCTGATCGTGTGTCAGGCAGGGGATTTTCTTGGGCTCTTTTTCAGATTCCGACATCAAACACACGAGAGACCTATTCAGCGGGAATTCTATCACATGTAATGTTCCTTTTCCTCCTCAATCTAAGTAAGTATTTTCGACTGAATTTTGTTTGCCTAATTCAAGTCCCAGTGATTCGTTAAAAAAGGCCTTTATTTAGTCTGCACTCTAACTGGAGCGACCTTGTAAGATATGACTAATTACTCAAACAGGAACACCTGTGTCTTGACAAGTACTAACATCCTGAATTAAATTAGGCAAACAAATTAGGTTGTCGACTCGAAAGGGTATAGTGGGTCGCTACTGTACAAAGCACAGACAGCTATGTAAGAGGAACATGAATGAAACCAGTCCCGGAAGGTTAATTGCGGAGGGCTCCGGTACTGAACTTCTGTGAGTGCCACTAGGTTGATGCAGTTTTTCTTAGCTTCATTTATGCACCAGTCCTTAGGGAGGCCTCACTCCCCGAATCTTGTCTGGGGAGTAAGGGTCCCACTCCCACGTGTCTGGTTAGAAACTCCTCCAACTCAAGCTAACAACAGCTCTGGTCATTGACTTTCTCACTCGACGCATGACTAACGGTTCCGTACTAGAACCCCAATTACACTGAACCACGAACAGTGCCGTATTTAGTAACCATTGGATATAAAGTAACTCCCCTGTCTTGTAGAGGAATTTCAGACCGGTATTACTTTACCCGTTTATGGTGTATGACGCTATTAGTTGATTCCTAATTCAAAAACCGTTCTTTCTATGCTGCCGAAAACACTACAGTAGCAGTTTTTCTGTAAAATAAATTAAGAGCCATCGTTAAAGACAACTTCCAACACGGGTATTGCGCTTTGCCTGTTGAACTTTACGAAACCTCACATAATTAATCAGTAGAACATAGAACATAGATACTTATAGTTCATTTTCAAAATTTAAAATTCCAATCAAGCAAATACAATAAATGGAAGGTAACAATGTTCCTATAGAACACTCTTTTTCATTCTTAGCCGAAATATTCGTCGTCCTGATTAGCTTAAACAATCCAAGGCCTTTTTTGGGGATTCGGTATTAACTCGTGGCACTTTATGGTATAGCTCTGTGGTGGAAAAGCTGTTCATTCTGGTTCACCTTCAGGCTTGAATCGCTCAATGAATAATCTGAATCAACTGAACAAGGCTTAATTTCATCATAGATCTATAGAACATGAATATATATCTTGGTGATTTCTCAGGTTTGAATCCGGTCCTTGAACTACTGAATGATTTGTTTGCATTTGGTGAATTGATCGATGATTGCCCTACTTACGATGAATTCGTGCGGCCAATCAGAATTGAGGTTTCGGGCTTGTAGTACCGGCTTTTATTCCAGTGTGTGGTGTCATTTTAGGTCTTTTAAGTTCATCATATTGTTAAGTAATCATGTTAATATGATTTGCAGTATAGGAAGTTCTGGATGCGTTTTTAATGGTTACCTGAGAATAGCACAAGAATAGGCAGAGCGTTAAAAAAGGACCACTAATGCTATTATAGTATTCAGTCTAGCTTTGTGTCCATTTTAGGAGGTTTGATCTCCATATAATATAAGTCTAGCCAGTTTTTTCTGCATTATGATTTTTGTTATTGACTTAAGGATCCGTTCAAATGTTATTTTTACAATCTCAGTCCAAAGGCGTGGTCATACTCACATTTAGTCAAAACGTCATAACACAAGTGACTTTGAATATCAGTGACATTTTAGTTGCATTGCAGTAGATCTAATGCAGACTCACTCCACAAACACACTCATCCATCAATCGAGAGCACCCCGCACTTTGGGGTTTTCTACCTTCAGCTCAATTAACACCCACCCTTCCGCTTATGGATGGCGTCGCGAACTACCAACTGTTTAGTGCCGAATAACGGTTTACTACTTTAACCAACTTCTGCTAGGGATTGGCTCCCAAACCTAGAAGCAGAACAGGCGTAATTTCACTACAAAATACGATTGTTTTATTCAAGTTTTTCAGGGAGAAACACGAAGGGACGGGTGGTGGGGAGGGGACAGGGGTAGCTTTACGGTTTTTACAAGGGACTAGCACACTCGGTTAAAAATGTGTACACAAACAAAGAGCATCGAGGTGAAGGGGACTAAAAAGGTCCGTTTTTCGGAGAGATGGGGCCAGGGCTTAGCTCATCCCGGCAACTGGTATTGCATTCCCCAGTCAGGCGGGAATTGTTGTTGAGGCTGGAGGGGAACAAACTGAGCGCTCTCCACGGGCATTGGTGGAGGAATGGGTGTTGGTGGCAGGCAGCCGCCCCCTGCGAGCACTGGTGGATGCGCCATCTGCACCGCCATTGGCTGCATCAGCATCCCATCACAACCAATCAGCACTGGCTGCGGCTGCGACTGTACCTGCTGAATCGGCATGTAGATTGGCTGCTGAGGCTGTTGAGGTGGGATGAAGCCTATTGGTGGCTGTGGAGGATAGAGTGGCTGGAACTGCACCAGCGGCGGTTGCAGAGGCGGAGGGGGCATCGGCGAATAGCAGTAGAACCCGCTTTCAACCGTTGGGGCAGGAGGAGGCGGCGGCGGCGGCGGTTGGTAGTACCCGGGGTTGCAGCACAGCTCCTGGAACTGCTGTTGAGACTGCTGCTGCTGCTCGACCGAGTAGACCGGTACCTCCGGTAGCGGCGACGGTGGTGGTGGCAGTGGAGCCACCAATGCCGGTTGAGCGGGCGGAAACACTGGGGAGCCCTGTCTCAGAGGTCGGGGTGCATTCTCCGAGGGAGAGATGTTTGAGCAATTGCTGCCACCACTGACGCTGCTGCTGTTGGAGAAGGCCACCGGCGGAGGTGACGTGGAGGCGAGGGACTCGGCGATACCTGTGTAGACCTGAGCCTCCTCACTCCGCACCTGTGCCGTCGAGCGCTGAGGTTCGACGATAGTCACGGCACGAGTGGGAGACGGAGAGTGGTCGCAGAGGGGACTGACACTCTCTTCCAGCAGGAGAGAGGCGAATTGGACCTCTGCCTCATGGAGCGAGGGTGGTGGTGGTGGTGCGGAGGCCAGCACCATGGGCTCCGTGGTGGTGGTGGTACAGGAGGAGAAGGGCGAGTCCACGGCGGCGATGCTGCTCCCACTGCCGTTGCCTACCATCGCCTGTGTCTCAACGCTCTCCGTGTCGGCGTTCATCACTCCTCGCACTGAAAAAGAGACAACCAGACGGTCCTTAAACCCAGGGCCAAACCTTTGAAACATCGACAGACCTTGAGACAATCCCACAACAGTGGCTTCAATCTTCCTCTAATGTGGCACTGGCAATGATCTATTGGGCAGGAGATATAACGCTGTGATTGCAGTTCGTGCATGTGCTGGGTCGGTTGGGAGGTTGGCAAATAGTCCGATAATAAATCTGCCCTAGGAATGAACTCGCCAATCGCTACCGAAATCGCCCCCTCTTTCGACTTACCTGTGTTATTAACACGACACTAGAAGATGAATCCCAGCCTATACCCATACAAATCCTTCGACATAAATTTACGGAATAACATTTGGGTCTTGTTTTTACTCCAGATTTGCTAATTGAGTTCACAATACGCTTTCTCCATGTAGAATCCTAATACTAGAATGAGGCATCACAATAAGGACAGCTGCACCACCGCTGCACAATAAACATCGACGCTAAACATTAGGAAACCTACCCGAAGGAATAAGTTGGGAAAGGGCAATGAGGACAAGTAAAATGACCTCGTGGCTAGAAGAAATAGGTAACGCAACAGCAGATGACCTGAATGCGTGCGTAGGGCAGTAGATTTCCTCGAAAACCCACCAAAAACATTGATAGAGGCCCACTTGAAATTCAAAGTGATAGTCAGCAACACTTTTTTTCACAACACCATTTCCAAACTCCCCAGATCCTCTCAACAAGAGGGACAATGGTTATGAACAAGGCTAGTACCACAAGAGAGTAGCGGTTTTAGAGAGGACCCTTATCACTAGCAAAAGTGCAAAATCAGGTTCCGGGGTGTGGATGCAATAGACGCTAAAAGCGGCGGTAATTTAAATAAAAATGCGACAACAGTGCAATTTAATCAAACTCCTTTTGAATCTGCCAAGTTTTATTAACTACCTAGAATGAACACGAGAGACCTTGGTCCCGAGAATAACATATAAATCTAAGATGTTCATAAGTCTCTTTTGTTTCCCGTTTCAGGAATCTGGAGCGTGACCGTATTTTCCTATCAAGGATCAGGACTCACGCCTTGGTGGATACATGGCTAGCTCGGTGTGAGCTCCAGCGGCATTGAGCTGAGCCGAGGACAGCGACAGAGGCACCTCGATTTGATCTGCCGAGGAGCTTCGTCGCAGACGGCCGAGCCGTAGACCACCACCACCACCTCCATCCAGACGGAGAGATGGTGCCGCCCCCTCCATCCCCGGTCGATCGATGAGGCTGTGGTCAGCAAACATGGGGGAGGTGGGTGGTGTCACGGAGACGCGAGACGAGGGGATACTTATACTGTTCTTGCCGTTGTTGCTGTGGATCTCATCATTGTCGCTGTCGTGGGATTTCAGTTGGGGCTCGGAGTTGGGTCGTGGCTGAAAGGCAAGGGCGACTAATCAGCCCACCACCGCCAGACGAGTAAGAGAGACAGCACTACGAAGCGGTGTGGCTACGGAACCACAACAGACTTGGTAGGGTGTGAATCAAAGCAACCTCGGCGGAAAAGTTAGCCAGGCCGAATAACGATCCTGGGCTCGGAGGTATGGGGTGTCAAATGAAAAACACAACCACGTCGATGACTGCGTGTGAAGTGATGGGTCAGCCACTGTGGTTAAAAAAAGACGAGAGCTACAGGGCAAATCTATCTATCTATCTAGAGGCAGGCTGCCGACATCTAGCAGTGAGCAGTGATTTGAGGCAAGCATAGCGACTTGTTAATGAAAGAGGAGAAGAGGGGACATAGAAACAGGCAAACACATTGCACACACGCGTGTTTTAGCATCAAAACAGAAAACTACGAAGGCAGTACCTGGGGGGGTGGGGTTCTTTACATGTGGTCTATCGGGGTTATGGAGGCTCTAAAGCTGAAAGGCAGAGGAGAGGAAATGAGTGAGAGGGACGACTTTAGTGACCCATTAATAAGTTGAATCACGTTGCTAGAGTTAGCAGTCAACGTAGTGGCCCTACGATGACCTGAGAGTAACTAGACAGGAACACCTGATTCAACCCTGCAACTGATTATCAGACCCCAATCTAATTTTCTATCGATAAATCAGTTCAACCAAGCCCTAACTCTTAAACCTTTAAAATACGCACAGGCTGGGACGGAATCTCTACTCCTCTTTTCCATCTCAGGTTTTGGGAGTCTTCATCTTATTTTGGTTAATTTGTCCATGTAGAAAAGAACGATCGCAGCCCCTTTGTCTTCTGAAGTTCACTTTAAAATATTCCCTGGCCCAAGCAACAGAACACCCAGTTCATCGGCTCATGGCGCACAGATCTGGTTTCTAGGTGTCAAGCACAGCCGGGTAAATACCGTTGTTCCAAAGATAACGCTCTATGGATACTACGGCCTCTCTAAAAAACTAGACCATTGTTATTAAATTTAGTGATGGCGCAGTTTTCCAATCACATCTTCCTCCATACTAAAAATGATTTCCTTCTTTGTCTGATCTTCGGCAAACCTTGGACGAAGGCAGACTTCCTAACATGAAGTTTAGATTTAGAACTTCAGAACCTTGAAAGATATCGAAAAGTTGTTTCTCGAGTGTATCTACTAAATGAGTTCCCCACGTAAAAAGCTGGTGACACATAGACGACAGAAGAGCTCCGTAACCCTAGGCCTCTCAACAGTCCACGAAAAGCCCAGTCAGACTCACCAGAAGAGGACTAGATTTGCGACCACCGCCATCACCGCTGGCAGGAAGGGGAGAAACCCCCTCCCCGGTGGAAGCCGAGGAGACGATGTCGGGAGAGGAAATGTACACGTAAGTGGCGGCGGAGGCGCCGCTGGAGGTCGAGTGGTTACGAGCTGCTTCCACCGGCGAGGAGAGCTGCTGGTCATCCACCTGGCCCGCAAAAGCCTAAACATAGAAGCGAGCCAGACTTCAATCATACATCTCCCCCACACACACGCAATCAGCGATTCCCAACCAACCTCGATGCTGGAAAGAGACCCTCCCGCGCCAACCTTCAGGCTCACAGTAAACTGCCGGATATCCATGCACTTCAGCGCCGATTTCCGCCCGCCCCTACCGCTAGTCTGTCGAGCCTTCCTCTTCGCCTGACTCTCCGTCGCATTCACCGATTCCCGACTTCGCCCACAGGAGGAGGTTCGTGTAGGGGACACTTTGTTCCCACCGCCATTCGAGGCGGGGTTGTTGGTCGACGGGCCGTTGGTGGCATTGTTGGCGTTACCAGTCGCCGATAAGGAACCCGATGAGTTCACGGATGAGGTTCCACCTCCTAAAATCAGAAGCACCATCATTTAAAATGATGAGATGGACCAATTTGTACATTGCAGGCACAAAATACCCACCTGAAGGCGGCGAGTCGGGTGGTTTTTGGGGAGTGGCTTTGCCGTCCTCCTTTTGGCAGGCGTTACTCCCCGTGGTGGGTTGCTGCTGCTGCTGCTGAAGGGACTTCTTCTCCCCGTTCTCTAACACCGAGTCGAGCTGGGGAAGGGGAAATGCCTCCAGAAGGGTGGAGGTGGCTGTGGAGGTAGCCAGAGTGTTCCCTCGGGTGGCAGGCATCGGAGAGGAGGTCAGAAAGGCGCTGGTTGTGGTTGGCTGGACCGAGGACTTGCGAGGTCTGCCCCGGCGGCGCTTTGGTGTGGTTGGCGGCGGTGGAGGAGGAGGAGGAGGCGGGAGGATTATGGGTGATTGGGGACCGGAAGACGGGGATTGAGCCTTCTGAGATGAGGAGACACGCGGACTACTCGGCCTCGAGCGACGCGGTGACGTAAACTGACTCGACTGCTCACTATCCGCGCCTGTGCCACTGGAATGCCTCGCCGCCTGCAACACAAAACGTGCTACTTAAATATTGCTGGTAGAGCAACTGGTACCTCGTTGAGGGGGGTGGAAGCGCACCTTGACATCGGTAAGGGGGGACCAACGGAGGCACTCGCGGTCGAGAGGGATCCAATGCTTCGAGCGTTCCATGTACTTGGTCCGCAGGGCTTGCAGCTGGTCGAGGTTGAAGGTGAGTTTGGGTCTACCGTCCTGGGGATCGAGGACGACACCGGAGGCGAGCTGCTGAAGAGTGCTGACGACGTCGTGGACGTCGATGCCGGTGACTTCGGTGAGTTCGCGCACGGTGAGATCGGTCCTGAGCTCGCCGTCGGGCAGAATGAGCGGCAGCAGGGTGGAGCGCCAGTAGGACTCGTAGGAGAGGCGCCCGAGGTCCGACAGCGGCTTCTCCGGCGACCCTGACACTCCCTCGATCCGCGATAGCAGGTAGCCTAGAGGGTGAGAGCAGCAAGAGGTCAGACAATTTAACAACTCTATGTAGAACCCTTCCGATGGGTGAGACCTACTTAGGAGTTGGCACATTAACGAAGTAAAAAACTTTATCGTATCCGGGGCACGCAGGGGCTCAATACCGGGGGCTCTCTTCCAGACCGCAGGCGAACGTCCCAGTACTGATTTCATCCATACACCTTCCAGTTGCATAACTGTACCTGTTTCACGCAGGAATGGTTCACCATGGCCTCCCGAGTTGGTAATTGCTTAGGGCACAAGAGACAACCAGAGCATGTGTACCTCTCTGACTTGCCAACAGGGCACCTCGTCATTATCGTTGGCCATGCACGCTTCAGAAGGCCGTGGTCATACCGTCTATCTCTATCAAATCGGAACCTGGGTGGCATTGTTTAATACGACGAATTAGCCAGCCTGCGACTGCAAGACGAATGACATGAAACCACAGGGCAAAAAGGGGCTTTGGCCCAGACTTTAGGTTAGGAGCAACATGCGAAACCTTCAAGTGCCTGTTCATCTCTAACCGTGGCAAACATGCAGTGACCCTACGGTGACCTGAGAGTATCTTCGCACCGCTACTCTAGACATATCAATCCCCCTTTAACTGAGTTCAGTGGCCTGATCTAATTGGCCAAGTTGTTAACCTTACCGGTCAAGCATTTCATAGCACAGCTGTCTTCACTGACACGCAGACACGCCACGCTAACAGACTCAGAAACAGGGTAAACAAAGGGCTTTAGCTCGTACCTAGGGTTGTTATCTTTGCCAAACGCAATCTTCATATGCCGACACCCCTGATCTAGGCAGGCAATGGAGCGCACCCGTGAACTGAGCAAAACGGGTCATGGCCCTTGCATAGAGTAGAGATTCTCGCCTCTGGGGTTGTTGACTCTCTTGGTAACCTGCGATTCGGGTGCTTAGAGAGCAACTCTGACACCGTGTTAGGCGTGATCAGGGCTTTGTCCAGCTCTTCCACAGATACTTGTCTCCGGGACCAATAGCCCCGTTCCGAGGCATTCAGCTTCTTGGCATCAACAACAATATAACGAGGGATTGGCTCGATTTATTCGCAGGATCACGTAAGCTGAGACGATTCAAGCAACCACGTGATTCGTCTCCTTCATCAGAATACAGATCATCGAACACTATAGCGGCCAGTCTCTGAAATATTCCCACCCAACCAGAAGCTGTGTCGCCATACTGTCCTAAATGCAAGACATCTCTCATGAGATAAATAACGCACACTTGTAGAGTAAATCCGTGCTCTTTTCCACTCTCTCCAGTTCCTGAATTGCTTCTTTTCTATTCACTAAGCACCACGCAGGGTCACTTGAGCTAGGCGGCTGCGACCAAGCTGGTGACTCATCGCCTATGTCGCTGAATAAGCAGGCAGACAATCGAACACTTGTTCAGAGAAATTACTTATCCCATCAGCGTTCCTGATGAAACCTCCCCTACCATCATAGCGCTGCCAACACGCTCTGAAACTGAGCAAATTTGTGGTCTTTCCGAATCTAATTACACATTGCTTAACGCACCAGTTTTGGAATGTTCTTATCCAATCCTTGATAATTAATACTGGATGAGATGCACTCTGTGATATGGTCTTGCAGAATGAACACCCTCTTCCCCTTTCTCTTGTCGGTGCAACGATGAGTTCGAGGTTTAACTGAAGACAGATGTAGGCAGCAAGGCAATCGACCGATAGATTACAGGTCTTGATAGTCCCCTTTTATGGATATGTAAATTGGCTGTTAGTGACGAGGCTTCAGTAGTCGACTTGAAAGAAATAGCAAGTTTGATCAAACACATCACATGCTGTGCCTGTTTGCTCTTTAATCACGCATTGGCAAGAAATGACTGGGAATGACTCACTAACCCACTCGAAACCAATGGGAGTTGGAATTTTAAGCAGACTGAGGCGTGCAGATAATAGACGAAATAAGATACAAAGTCGCTTAGTGCGCTGGCAAACTCACCCAAAGACTACCACACTGTTACGAGAACCAGGCTATAAATCAGGTCATCGCGTAAGCCATCTACGACTTCCTTCCAGCTATGAACAAGATTATTTATACTTCCAATATTTTATTTGACCCTTGGCTTTGACTATTTGAATAACTTACGAGTCAATTTCAACCCCTTCTTCCTGCTTAGTTAAAGCTGTTTCTTGCAAATGATTTCCGAAGCTTCGAAACTAATGGCAGTTGCCTGAAGAAGGATAAGGTGAAGAAGGAATTTTCTCTCAACCAAGTTCTTCGATCTCTTGGGAAGCGATTATTCTTGTCGTGCGGAGTCATACCGTATTGTTCTGAAGAAACATCACCCAGTTTTCGATTTACTAGAGTAGCTCTTTTTCCTTCCTCAAAGCTTGGTTCAAACGCCCTCATTGTTGCAGTAGATGGCAGCAATTCAAAGTGGGTTATTCCGTGGATTGAAAGAACATTTTTCCCATGAAGTTCCCCTCTCGTAGACTGTGGCTAGGGTCTTTCCCCTGCTTAAAAGACCACTGTCTACGACGCTTATCATTTTGACAAAAGACCTTTTTTCGTTGGTAGTCATTAGTGGTCCAAAATAGTTTTCAGACAATTCCTGACAAACCCACCTCCAAGTCAAGGAAATTTCCAATGTTTTTGAAGACGACGATGAGTAGATGCAAGATTTGGACCAAGCTAATCATAAGCCAATTCCACTAACTCTTCACTCTTGTTCTAGTGAATTCTAGAACCCATCTTCCACAGCCAAATAAGCAAGCAAGCTGGCTATGAGAAGGCGTTTCTGCGCAAATGTCTACCGCACACATCCGGCAAGAAGTTTTCTGCGCCCCCAACTTGACGAAATCCAGCCACGTTTTTCTGTCCTGGTTTCCAGACAAGCCATTTGCTGCTCTGCCAGCTAAGAGCACACAGGCAGCAGAGCATAACTTGGTGAGACCTCAGTGCCAAGTCAAGGCGGATGGGTGGACTTACTGAAGTCGATGAGGAAACGACCGAAGGCCTGCTTCTGGAAAGGCGGGAGGACCATGATGCAACTGAGGTTGTACTTCATGAGGGAGCGCTTCTCCTTGGAGAAGTAGCCCACGAGGCGCAGCGAGCCCTCGGGGCCGCGCTGGGTGACTACGTAGAAGAGGAAGGGCTCCACGTCGTAGTAGAGGGTCTTGTGGTCCAGGAAGAGCTTCGCCAGGATGCACAGCTGCTGGCAGTACAGCTTCGCCAGCTGCCCGTCCACCTCGAACACCGAGATCGCCCCACACCGGTAGATCTCATTCCCCGGCGGGTGGTAGATCACGCACTTGCTCTGTCAAACCATACAAGCACACACACCGTTAGAGAGGCCATTTCCTAGTCACACAAGCCCCTTCACCTGCTGCCAAGGGGTCTTTTAAAATAAATTTAGAGATTCTTATGCCCCGTAGGTGCTCAGGCACACCACACTTCCTTTAGTGGTTTGTGGTCTGAGAGCATCATCGCACCACTAACCAGGAACACATGAATCACCCACTAGAGTGAGTGTTTTGACCCTAGTCTTGATCAGATCAACCAAAACTTGATAAACCTGCACACACATTTCTAATAATCTTCTTGAGACGGATGTCTTCTCTTCCCCCGCTGGTAATGGGACTCTTCGGCTTACTTGTGGTGACTTAGACATCTAAGGAAGAGAATCAAGGGTAGCTTTAAAGGGTAGCCTTAAAGCCTTCCTCGCCATCCTTATACAAAGTGATGACAACGAGGAGAGTGGAATCCCCAACATGTTCCACGCTTTCGTTCTGCTGAAGCAGACACACAGGCATCAATCAGTCAGTTAAACAATCCAGTCCAGAGTCCACCTTTGAATTCACCAAAGAGCTGTTAAGGAATATTATTTCGTTTTTCCAAGTTCAAAAAGGCGTTCATGCGCATAAACAGCAGGAAAGTGAATGAAGCTTACTCATTAAGGAAGCGAATAGCTTCCTACAGAATTATGATCCGTACCATGCATGAAAATAGGTGAGGATTATGACTGCTGTTCTCACATGCTCCCCGTTAACATGAACTAGAGATTTGCAATTCAGACTACAAGACAATTGTGTCGAGAAGCAAGTAACAACGGAAGACCGTCTGATTGCAGCTAAGGAGGAGATTTCTTTCCACGAAATCGGTAGAATCGGAGGGTCTTGAATTTGAATCACATGGCAACGTGGAATTGCTGACCACTGCTATGAACGATAAACGAGGGTGTAGTCAATATTGGTCACCATAGCAGCAGAATTCACCTCCCACTCTAACACAGCTAAGAAAGTTTGAGTTCCAGCGAACTCCCCATAAATGCACTGCTTTGTACGAGGTGCTGTCGAGGAAGAGTAGCCAGTAATACAAAATCCCAGGAAGATTTTAAGGAGACCTCCCCGGCTGCAGAGGATTAGTTATCGAAATCCTCCTATACCACAACCCGAATATAGCCTCCATAACATGGGGTTGGCGTACGCCCCAAGTTCGAGCCGATTGTTTCCGAATATCCAGCATTTACACAATCTAGAAGAGATCAAATCAGTGTCCTGAGTTTATGAGAACAGTCTCGAATCCCTCGCCTTCTCCTCAACTTCCACATTTAACTTCAAGTCGTCTTTTGCTAATGTGTCATTTTCTCTCACACAATACGCTTCCTATTAAAGCTTGAAACCTTCCTCGCCTAATATTACTAAGAGGGAATAGATCCAGAATGAAATACCCCACCTGATTCACGCGAGCGCACCCAGACAGCATTCAGACAGTTCAGAGTCCAATAGGTCACATCTATACCCCACCCCTGCTTCCATCCATAGAGTTGCTAGGGGATATTACTTCACTGGCTTTTTTAATGGGTTAAAGGTGTCGTTAAAAGATCCGACCCTTCTTCGTCCTTCATGTAGACGATGAAAAACCGGGAGAATGGATCTAGCTTACTCTTTTAGGAAGCGATTAATTTCCTCCACAATTACGGTTCGTACTAGCCATCAAAATAGGGGGAGATTATGGCCGCTGATCCCACACGTTCCCATCTAACACTATTTGAACAATCCATCAGTGTGTCAAGAAGTAAACGATATAACAGCAGACGATCTGATCGAGTTTGCACAGCAGCGGTAACCTTCAATAACCTGCAGCGTTGGAGGGGCTTGGATTTAATGCACTTGGCAACGTGTAAGTGATGACAACTGGCTGTTAACGCGGGTAGCCAATAAATCGCAACTATGGAAGCATGATTCGTCTCCCCCTTCCTACCACACTGAAAAGTCGAGAATGACTGCTGCATCAGTTCCCCAATGTTTGGCCTCCTACGAACTCCCCAGATCGTAATTAACAGATGAACTATTTTATACCGGATGTCATTGAGAAAGACACCAACCGCCGTGATACCGGTACTACAAGAGCTCAAATAATTAACTGGAAAGTTTTCATGGAAAATTTAAGGCGAGCATTTGCGATCGACTGGTCGTCGAGATCCCCTTACTAGTATCGGTCTTCTCCATAGCACAAACAAAATAGAGCAGGTTTTATTAGGTCAGACCCGAAAATGAAGCCGACAGCATTGGGTTGTGCTGATCCGTAGCTATCATAGTAACTGAACTCAGGACACACCAACTAGATGTGAACAGGCCCGATTCCGCAGAAATGAGCTGTGATTAATCGGCTGCAATGACCTGCTTACTGGCTGGCCGACAGTGAGAAGAAATAGCAACAAAACTGCCAAATCAGGAGGAGTTGGGAGAATCTAATGCCGATGGTCCTTTTTGCAGAGCTCTTTAACCATAACATAGTTGACATGTCCACTCACCAACCTAATGAAAGTGTCGAATTTCGCCAGAACACCCTCTAATCTTGGGAGATCGCAAAACAGACATCAACAATCGCCAAGCTGAAAGCGATTCTGGCTCCCCTCCTCTGTTTGGCCTCCAAAATCCGAAGCGACGATAATCGGGACTTTATAGTCGAACGAGCGCGAGGGCATGTGTGTGTCTACCAACACCGTCACTGTAATTGGGTTACGTGTTTATCTCTCTCACTCACACACACGAGTAGAATAAGGCACAAGCAGTGTGTGCCAGAACGAAAGCGCAGTGGAGCTAGAGCCGTTGGTGTGCTTACCCCACCTGATTCGCTGCCTTGTATCTGTTGGTGTGCACGAGTATGTTATAAATGAGGAAAACAGGAGCAGTTTAGTTCTACCTGGGAGTCCAGATTTCTTGCCGCCATTTTCATTTCTGAATTGTCCATTACTGACCTCACTGCAGACTAGTTAGGCTCCTTTTGGTTGTCAACGACTAGTAGTAGTAGTAGTAAATGACTTACCAAGTGGCGTCGAAAAACCTCCTCCGTTTTGAAGTACTTGAGGCAGTGTTCGCAGATGTAGAGCAGATTCAACCTGTTGAAAGGCGAAAACGAAACATTAGTGAGACCACTGACTTACGAGAAATCCTAATCTCCTTGGCAGTGGCTAGAGATTTAGGCTATGGAAGAAGCCCCCAACAACGATACTAACCACAGTACCTACAAAAATCCAGTGCCCAATAATTCGGGCATAGAATTGTAGTGGTCTTGCGATATCATCTCACCGCTAACCAGGAACACCTGAATCACCCCATGGACCGAATGTTTTGATCCCAAACCTAACTGACTAACTTCGTATACCGGTAACTCAGGTCAACCAAATCTAAACACTCTGGGACGGAAGTCTTCTCTCTCTGGTATTGGGGCTATCCATCTTACCCTGAGTACGACTGATCTATTTAGGAAGAGTATCCAAGAGCAGCTATCCGCTCCAGAATAAACACAATCACCAAGTACAACTCCATTAGGCAAGCTTCCTAAAGCATTTTAAAACCCGACAGACCAGTCAATCAGTGTCTGGACTACGACATCTGCTTCTCCAGACAGATTTTCTTTTGAGACCTTACTTGCGCAAAGATTTGACCAGCTTGATAACTCCTCGACTCTGTCCCATAAAGGGCATGTTGATGGAATATTGGTCAGTTCCTGAAATCTTCTCACCAATCAGCGACATGGGAGTCACATGAGCTAAATGACAATGACTCATTGTCTGTCACCAGTTTCTGGAATATTCCCATCCCATCAGCGTTATAATGAAAGTTTTCGTGATGCGAGACACTGTGACCCATTTTATCCCCTCTTGCTGGTGAATAGGTTCTTCTATCTGGTAATCCCCTAGGGTTCTGTAAGAGTTTTGAATAAATAAAACAAGTGACTAAATATTAAATTTAACTAAAGATTTAACCACTGATGTACTTTCCCTCATTATCTATAAC
The DNA here is from genome assembly GCA_030710315.1 of Anomotaenia brevis. Lineage (NCBI taxonomy): Eukaryota > Metazoa > Platyhelminthes > Cestoda > Cyclophyllidea > Dilepididae > Anomotaenia > Anomotaenia brevis. The sequence continues at coordinate 24,824 of JAUOZQ010000138.1, read as the reverse complement.
AACCTTCATGTTAAGAAAAATTTTCCTTAGTTTCAATCTCATTCTGAGGCGTTGTGAAAGCTGTTTCTTCCTAATGATTTCGTTAGCTACCAAACAAATGTGAGCCTGAAGTAGCAAGGTAGTCGGGAGAATAGAGCAGCACATGAGAAAATCCCCCCCCCCCAATCAAGAACTTCTTCGACCTTTTGTGACGTGATTCCTGCCGTTTGCGGTCGTGTATTGCTCTGATGGAACAATATCGCCCCTTTTCCATTCTCTAGAATAGGCATTTTTCCAACCCAAAGCTCGTTTGATTCAAACGCCCTAATCACTGACATCATATTTGAGCATTAAGTGTTGCTACATTATGCGACAACAAATCAAAGTGGGTTATTCCTTGGCGAAGAAGTACCTTTTACTACGGGGTTTTCACCGCCGCTTACGAAGACACTGTCTACGACACCTAACATTTCGATGAATGATGTCTTTTTTGTCGCCCGTCACAGTGGAGAGAAGAGCAGATGTCAACTCGAGATTTGGGATACTTTCACACAATACACGAGGAGGCACTCACTTCCCACGTTTTGAAAGATGATGAAGAGTTGTGTGACTAGAACTACGCCTAACAGCCAATTCCAACTCAACTGTTGAAACAGGATAGGCATCTTCAAGGGCTGCTTCTTAGAGAAGCTATTGATCATCATACACGACTAAAGGACGTCATATTCAATCTTCATCATCGGAGGGTGAAATAGTCTCAATTTCCTAATTTCGCAACCCATAATTCATTCACACATTCTACAATCTCCATAAACTGAGCGAATGTTACTAGCCGCTGCAGTTTCCTTTCTTGCACACCTAAGACACGCACCTCAAGGGATTCTTGGATGATACTTCCATGTTGGCAGGGTTTTAATCAAACAAATTTTAATTTTACTGTGCCGTGTAACATAATTTGATCGGTTTATATGTATCGCAACAGACAAAGTAATATTCAGCTCCATTAGTCACTATGAAATACTCTTTAATTTTCGTCTAAATCAAAATAGTAACATTTAGACAGAACCTAAGGAATGACCTGCTACTAACTCTCATAAATCAACCTAGCGTTCCCCAAAGACCCAAGTCCCCTCCCTCCCGTACTATTGAGGATGCTTGGTAATTACCTGGCATACTCCGAGGGGTAGGGGGCCGAGTACCAGGTGGTGATGCGGTACTTTCCCAACTGGATACAGGGCGGACACCGCAGCGGCGCCTCTTTGGCCACCACAGCAGGGCGTTTCTTTGACGACGACGAAGCGGAGTTGTTGCCGCTGGTGGAAGTATTCAACAGCCGTGGATTATCCACCGGGGGTAACTGGGTGCTGCTCTCCGGTGCCTGGGGCAAGCTCTAAAAGATTTGGAGACGCGATTTAATAGTCAGCACATTCTAGGGAAGAGGGCGGGGGGAGGCACAATCTCACCTGCTGTACAAGTTGCTGGATGCTCTGGAACAGCTTCCTGTCGGCCTCCTTCACCTCCCCGAACTGGACGTCCTCATCCTCGATGCTCTCGTTGAGCTCACTGTGGTCACCTCGGTCCCCACTGCGCCGATTCCTGCCCCTCGCACGTCTCCGTCTCCGTCTGGTGGTCTGGTTGGTCGCCTCAACCTCCACCACCTCCTCCTTGTCTGCTGTTGCCGCCGCTTCTTCGCTTCCCAGAGCAACGACACTGGGTGAGCGAAGGGTGAGGGGAGTGGTGACACGACCGGACCGACGACCGCGTTTGCGACCACGAGTGGCGGAGGTGGTGCCCCGGCGTTTACGACGCACACCAGTCCTTGCTACTGTGAAGCCAAGAAAGTGGTTGCTTGGTCAATTCACTCTATGATGCTACAGAAAAGTATACTTATATGAATAACATTGAAGAGGGTGGGAGGAATAAAGAATGAAATTGGGCAACGTTCTCCGGTGATTTGTTAAACAACGACTCAACCGAAATTCGGAGGAGGAAAAACAGCAAATCAAAATCAGAATAATATGACTATGCCACCCAAGAGCATCAACCAAACCGGCACCTAGAAGAAATGGATTCAACTTGAGAGATCGAGTGTTTGTTAGTGATTATCGCATCAGCCACCGATGGGTATCGGCACTAGCTAAAGAGCAAAAAGGAACAGACATGGACGAGGTGTATGTCAGCAATGGAACGTAGGAACGAAAGAAGAACAAGCTGACACTGGTAACTCGCTACCCTTCTTCTTCCTGCTGGATCACCCACAAAGAGAATGTCCGCCGGATCCCAGAACAACGGATAAACCCGGCACTCCCCTCCAAAATCACATCTTCACCGGAAGGAACCAAAAATGGTAGAGTGTTGTATTTGATACTACCAATAGACGTTGACCTCGAATTTCTAGCTTGTGCGCGGGTATGGTGCGGTTAGTTGGTCTCAGAAGGGGAGCCTTACAAAAGAGAGCGAAGTCTTAACATCCAAAACGACTCTACGCTTCAGTAGAGGAATGCTGTTACCGCCAGGGTGACATCTTCTCTACTAAGGGTCCCAGTGGTCGTTCCCAAAGCTTCACCATTTCCTCATCCTCAGCACCAGATTTTGTGTTTACTACTTTTCAACACAACAGACGAGGCTGTGTAAAAAGTTGGCATCTTTCGCAAAGTTCAGTAAGGTTCAATAGCGTGAAGCGAAATCTGTGACTTAAGGCTTCACTCTCTTGCAAGTCTTTGTAAATGGAAGACTCATCTCTCTCGCATCAATGAGCCAGCCCAGCTCGTCTGCATGTGTTAAACGCAGTTTCAAAGATGTGTGAGAAATACGCAAAAGCAGTGTTTGCCTTGCCGATGAAGCAGAAAGAGAGACTCAAAACCCGCCCACGAAACCTGAGCAAGAACTCTGTGACCGACTATTGGAAGGTAAATGAAGTCAAGGAAGTATGAAAGACAAAAAAGGCTAATAAATCACCCGGTGATCCTATCCTTAGCGTAGGTCATTTTACATACTACATTTTATTCGTCTGATGTAGAGATGGTGAAGATCTAACTGGTCTCTCTACCCAACTACGGGTTGCAGAGTCTAGACCTTCATAACGATTTGATGATTGAAGGATTCATTTCCAACGCCGCTTCTCAAAGCAACCTATGCCAAAGACCTATTTTATCGCCAGTCAAGTGTCTACTCTAGTAGTGAGCATGCAAATTGATTAATAGGGAGAAATTAAGGTAGAACAGGTACCACAAAACACACCCCATAGCATAACTGCCTCCCAGCAAGTATTCTATGTACAAGAAGTAATGTGCGTGTTAAAATTCTTCAAGGTTGCCAATGACAGACCGTGGAGTGATCCGCCGGCCCCCTCAAATGTTAGCTAAATACAGTAGTCGTGTAGCTTAAACCACGGTGACCTGCATAGCGGGACAAAACAGAGAGGCAGTTGTAATAAAAGGCAGGCCCTGCCCGGTGGCTAGCACCGCTGATTGGCTAACACGGGCACACCAGGCAGCAACAGCAGCAGCTACCACTAGTTTGATAATATGTGTACCAATTGAAGCGATCCTTCATTCGATGCAGCTTAAGGGGAAATGGAGAGTCATAAAGATTTACCAAGACCATACACATGAGAAAGCTGAGAATGGACGTAGTCACGCGCTGCAGCCCTTACTCATTACTCGGAGAACTGGTTCTTACTACTGTTTAGGTCTAGAATCAGCAAACGGGATGGATATATGTGGTGGCCTGAAAGTAACATCCGGACCACTAGACAGGAACACCTGATTCACCTATATGGGTTACCTGACCCGAATACAATGTGCCAAGTTTGTTTACCATTTTAACATCTGTATAGACCTATATACCATACGAGCGTCTTCGCTTCTCCCATTGGTTTTGCGACTCTCCATCTAACCTTAGGTATTTGATCCACCTTGGAAAATAATCCAAGAGTAGCTAACCGCTACATACACCCTAATTTGGAAATATTCCCCGAGAACAAGAATTCCATCATGAGTGACACAACAACAAATGCTACTAGAATACAAAAGAGACTACTGCCCTGCACAACGAACGAAAATATTCCAGTTGTTTACACTATATCAAGGTCATGGGCATATGTGTTGTCCGCAACGAATTTTGTAAAATTGATAAATGGCTGTTTTTTCCAGATACGAAATGTTAAACCTCTCTACATGCATGCACACGATAACAAGAATGTATGAGGCCTGGAAACCCCCACTCGATTTTCTAAGGAAACACGAGAATAAATCGTATCTTCATGACGATTCGCGTATGTCATATAAGCTGGGGATACAGTAATGCCTCGTGTAGCGCGGTAGACGGGTCCCGATGCCTATTTAATGTGCATTTGAACTTTTAAAACCATCGCTGTACCAATAAAAACGCACCCTTTACGATAGTACTAGCTATTCCTGGAATAACAAGGACCATTGTGACGGAACAACACCGGAAGCGAAATCGTGAATCCGCTTTATAGTCGAATCTCGAAGAAGCAAGGGAGCACTGTATGACGATCGCAGCCACTCAATACCTCCCCTGAACACTAAAAACGATTCGGTGGCATGAACTGGAGACTGCGAGGTGCCTATGGCTGTTAAAAAACACAGCAGCAGTCTGCCTGATATCGCTTGTACTGCAGGTATTCCCGCAAATCCACCGTGTCGTGTGCTTTGAGTGTTTCAGCTCCTATGATGAAGCTTGCAGAATTCAACGAAGATCTTCACTACAACTCAGTACAAGCCTCGCAGAGACCAACTTCCCTGCCACAACTCAGCGAATAGTCAAAACAGTTGTCGTTAGACACTTTTCAAGCCACCCACACCATTCCCATAAGGTTTGGCCTCCGCTAAATTGGGTAACCTCAAACATCCAACAGCCCATTACGCAAGTTTGAGCACTGTCGTCAAGAAAGACACAGGCCTCCCGACAGAATTACTTGACTAGTTATATTTGTGGAAATGCTAGCACCCAGGAAAAGTGGCAAACCAGCTTGCTCCAACCTCATTTTAGATTGCGCCGGATTGAAGCCAATGAACGCTGCTAATGGCGGTCGTTAGGAGAAAAAATTCACTCAAAACTCCCCTTAAAATTGGAAACTTACCTGTTCATTGCACAGAAATATTCCACAGTTCACCTTTTGTGCTGCGCTGAACAGAAGATAATGGCAGAACAATTTGTTTTTGAACTTGTCAATTACATAAACATCGGCTTCTATTCTGCCTTGAAGTGCGAGGCCACCTTTTTGGCCACAAGTACTAAAAACGGCAGCCAATTACACTTACATCGCATAAAGTGCCAATCAAAAAGCCGGTTTCGCTTTGAGCTCTTAAACGTTGATGTTTTTTTTGGCCATTCACCGTGCCTAGTTTGTTCCCAGAAAAAAGTCTACTCAGACAAGATCCACTTCCTCCTCCAAAAAGTGAAAACAGGCCATAGATTAGGGCTACCAATTCCGCGATTTCGGATCGTCTGAGACTGTTGGGGCGTTAAAGAAGCTATTTGCAGAGGGGGGCGAGTGGACTTTGTCTAGAACGATTGGCCCAATGCCAGTGTTCTCCGGTCTAACTGCTTCAATAAAACTTGGGTAGTTTGTCACGAGACCTCTTAACCACTCAGCCAGTTAACTCGTCAAGTGTATGACGTCACTGTATCGCTACCACTCCCACGCCTTCAAAAATGGTACTTTGACTTCAATTACTTTAAAAACTTGAAGGACTAAGCACGCCAACTGGCCATCTGCCAAAGGCCTTTTAAAGCGGTTGTAGATTCCTTGTATCTTCATTCGCAGAAAAACCAATTCAAGGGAAAACAAGAGCATGGACTAGTGAACCCTAGTGACGGTTGGTAAAACTCCCCTAAACCAAACAGGCGGCTTGGTAGCTCTACTTCTCAAATGGACTTCATTCCTTCCCTTCAACTCCTAACCTAGAAAACTGAAGCGCGGATTCAGTCTATTCCTCAACGTTTACCTAAGAGGTCAATGAATTCCGCTTTAAAAACCGGAATCTGCTTATTGCATACCTGATAAATCCCTGCATTCTCACAGGCCCCCTTCTATCGGCACCCACAAAGTCCCTAAGCAGTGTTGACACCGTCACAATCCCATCGTGGGCTCTATGGAGCATTTTTTTAAAAGAACAATCAATGAAAGCACCGTGACATCTAAGGGTGGACAGAATTCGTGCCAAGACAACCAACGGCAGTGGAATGCTACCAATGGGGGAGATGGAATAAACAAGTTTTCCCTGCCTACTGTGTTCGGATCGTTTCACGCACACGCAGCAGCTCCTCTGTTTGCGCAAGCGTGTCCTCGATAGGGGAAAACGGCTAGTGTACTTGATTGCTCCGATAGTGTCTTCAATTAATGTGCACCTGCCTCTCACCCTTTAGCCCCTCCCTTTTCGACCGATTTTCATAAAAAACACCTGCGTTTAGATTACTTCGGACACTGAAGTCCAACCAGCTGCGGTGGTACCACTAAACGAAGGGGTTTATTAAACTTGTGCATCCCCTCAAAAAAAGTTACACACCGAGTACCTAGAACAAGTTTTGCTGAATATTATGCGGGAGTTTTGTGCTAAGATGTGACAAAGGTATCTACGTGCACCCCTTAAAAGTTAAAAAACTTTCTTCATTATTCATCAAAGTGATAACAAGGCGGAAGAATGACTCGAACACCCCACCTGATCCATGACTGGAGAGAATGGCTTATTCCTCGAAAATTTACAGTGCCATATTTTAAAATACTTTCCCTGCAGTATTAAATGGAGAATACGAGGCGGTTTTGACAAGAAGTAAGCAGCTTAACAGACCATCTGATCGTGCTCGTACAGCAGATACCAAATGCTGGAGGGACTTGAGTTGAAGAATTCAGATGCCTCCTACGTGGAATCACTGACCAACTTAGTACAGTGAAGCTAGTCAATAATAGCCGTAGATAAAGTAACAGCATTCGACCCATCTAGGGGAAAGTACAAATGGGGGTCGTCAGCCTAATTTTACGACTCCATGGACCATTACGCGTGGTAGGGCTCTGTCGTCGAGAAAGACACCAATCGCCGCCGTGCCGCCAGTTATATAAGGCCCCAGTTAGTCGTCGACATAATATAGCTATTTGACGGAGAGACCCCTCCCAGGGAAAGTTGCACTCCCATTCCGAGTTGCGCTGGGATTGAAGCTCTAGTAGACGCTGCTAATGGCGGTGATGTTATTGCACAAAGCCCCTTGATGTTTAGGGTGTAATTGCCTTGTACGTTGAATTGCTTCTGAATGTTACCAACCACCCCGATTAGAGATCGCTTTGTGAGGCAGAAAATCGAAAACCTACAAATCAAGACTAGCAATGCGATAAATCCGTCCCTTTCTTGAGACAAACGAACCACAAATACACTATTTCAGTCCCACTCACCTTTCACACTCTCCAACGACGAGTCCTCCCTCGTATCATCCAACGCCACCACGTCTTCCTCCTCAGATTCGGACGAAGAGGATGAGGACTCAGACGACCTTGTCGACACAGATTCGACCGACTCGCTGGCAAGTCTGCGTCTCCTTCGCCTCTTAGCGGGAGGTGGTTTGGGCGATGTGGCGGCGGCGGTGGACTTCCGCAGTCGACTGGTCGATGACCGCGTTACCCGAGCCCCGGATGTCGGAGTTGGGGCGATCGTCCCTCGTCTGACGCTTGCACGAAGTTCACGTCGTGGCGGCGAGAGGCTACCGTCCTTCACTTGCAAGTCTGGAGTATCTAAGAGGGAATTTGACACTGGATTACGTTCTGGCCTCGATAACCCTTCAAGGCCATGGAATTGGAATTTGTGAATTCAATTTTATGAGGACCCCATGGATGAACAGTACTGAGGTAATGGAAAGCATATGGAACTGTTGAGGCCGTACAAATGACCCAGAGATACGTGCGCTCATCGGTAAACGCACCAGTTTCTGGAACACTCCTGTCAAATCAGCGTTCACGAGCGGAATTCTACCACATTATAAATAGCAGAATAACCTAACGGCAATAAGAAACGAGCTCCAATTTGGTCATGCTGAATAAGTCGGTGATCTTACCTACTTCTCTCTCTTGATGGTGAATGGGGTCGACCAATGGACTGATTACGAATCCCCTACCAGCTTTGGCTACAACCAGTGCCTCAGTACACAGTCGAAAATTCACGAACGCATCAGTTACGTATCAAACCAGAGTTCCTAGTTAAACTTCCTTGCAAGCAGAGTATATCGCCCTCCATTTGATGAATTGAAAAAGTATAAAAAGTGTGGAGATTGACTACAACCCTATCAAGGGATCTCTCGCAAACTGCTGAGAGAGAGAGAGCTTACCAGGCATGATGGAGAAAGAGAGCTGGTGCAGGATGCGTCTGCACACCAGACTCAACTAGAGCGTTGTGCCAGCTCGTTACCCACTGAAATAAGGACACACTGCGCAAGAGTGCAGAGTCTAGCTGAGGTCACGATCGTGATTGGCAGGGAAGAACCAAACGATTTTAGGGGGGGGGGGGCGAATTCCCTTTAAAATAGTAACGAAGCCCTCGATCGTTTGATCGCTGTCCGGATTCAACATCCCTTTGACTTAACTCATGCAAATCCCCCCTTTGCTAGAGCAGACAGATTTCATCGATAATTCACTTCCCTCGCTTTATTAAGCTGGATACTGAAGGCGTTCAAAAGTCTGCTTACGACGAACCAGTAAACCTACCCTTTGGAGATGACCCCTCCTCAACCTTGATGGAGGTCGCCACAGCCGGATTTGGTTGCGCAACACCACCACCATCAGTGTTGTTCGACAGGGTGGGCTGCGTCGGTCGACTGTCTCCGCCTCCGGGGGTTGCCCTTGGTGCCCGCGATCGCCTATTGGCGGTGTGTTTGCCGTTGAGGGCGCGTGCAATCACCTGCATCTCGTAGTCGGTGAGATTGTCGCATAGCGCCGCGGCCTGCAGACGTGGGTCCAAGTCGTCGACTGCTGCGGCGGCGTCAGTCTGGGTTCCAGGGGCACCATCAGCGCCGCTGTTATTGACGGAGGTTTTTGCGAAGCCATCGGGGTAGCGCTGGCAGATAGGGCAGATCCAGTCACCTGGGGACGTGGAACAAACACACACGCTAGTGATGCAGCCCACACTCTTCGCTTAACATTCAATTTCTAGTTTTTGTGACGTAACTCCCAAAGGACAAATTGTCTGTCTACCGTTTGCTCTTGGTAGCGAGGTCGGGCTATATTATAATCCTCGTTCTAGGTTCTAGCTACACGGGGGCAATATTACTGCTTAACGTCATTTCCTTCTTTCTGCGACATTTCTCTCAAGGACACAACGCCTCAAGGCTGCACTGTGCCTCGGAAAACACGACTAGGGGTGTTTTTCTAGCAACGGAGTTATATATGCTACAGCCACGTCGAGGCAGTATTTCAGCTTATTGTATCATCCGAAGAGGCACGTTAGTCAACGTCAACCAGGGTAGTACTACAAGATGTGATACAGTGAGGTGAAAACCACCCAACAACTATGCGCAAACATCAGACAACTTAAATGTTTACTAATTTTAGGAGTCTACACTTAGCCATGACGCAAAATCGTCAACCACATCAATCAAGCGCTGAAAAGGAGGACGAGTCACAGTGTGGCATTCATCAAACTAGTGCGCGATGCTTTGGACTCCGCGAAACAAACTACACAAGAGAGGAGGGGATCAGTTTGTACCACGAGTGCTTGCTCGGCCAAGGGAGGGCAACTTACGTATACGGCGGCTGCGAGTCCTTTAACCTGCACACGGAACATACAGGGTAATGATGTAATACAAATATGCTTGCTTTTTGGTGTTTGAATAACTCGGAAAACAAGTGTATGACAGCCTTAGGGAAGGAGAATGAATGCGTCGTCGACTTTGTAAGCAACCATAAATGAAACCGCGGATTGGTGAACTTCGAAGATTTGAAATATGCCTAACAATTAAATCAACTAAAAACAACTACGCACTTGTCAGGTGCAAAACGAAGTCTGATTGTAAAAACTTGCAAACACAAAACTCAGCGTTTAGTTGGGATTTACCTAATTAACGCATAATTTTGTTTCTTTAACAAACTCGGCGGTTAAAAAAAGACCGGAAAAAAAACTGGGTTTACCGTGGTCAACCTACACATAATGTGCAATCTAATGCCAGAAACTAACGTAACCAGGAATGGACTAACTTGTCTGCTTCCATAACCAAACAGCTCAAGCTGGAATAATGTTACGCTGTTTGGATAAACGAGCTTTTCACTTGAACTAAAAATGGACAGTGAAGGCTATACTATAAAGAGGGCGGTTGACACCGAGACCATCACATTTAGCCGCGACAGGCTACAGACGTGTTGTGGGATCGCCTTTAGCCCCGCGTTGAGCTACAACTATCCCCATGTGGACTCATTGAAAACGCTTCAGCTTCAAGAGCTTTCACGCAGAAACGAGCTGTTTCGAAACATTACCGCAAACCTACCAACCACCATGTGATAGAAACTGCTGAGTATATCTTCTAATTTAAAAATTGCAAACAGAAGACTTTAATGTAGTTGACTCCCGTGCTGCATCGTGGGTGTGTTGATGAAAACCAGAAGAGGACACAAAAATTCACAAAATACAACAGAATCTCCCTAAGAAGATAAAAATAGGCGACTCCGTAACTTTTTAGGAAATATGCAAAAAGCACTAGGAAAAAGTTACTCGACCACGATTTGCTCCAATATACCGCCATATACGCACATCTGATAACTGTTTTACTTGCACACTCCATAAGAGCAAGCCAAAATGGGCACTCACCGACCGGGATGTCAGTCATTCCCAGACAGCTCGGGTGGTAGCCGCGATCACAACTGTCACACAGCACCATATCCTCGCCAGCATGCTCTTCTCCACCCGAAGTCATGGTTCCGACGTTAGCGCCGGAGTAACTACAGACCATGCATTTCTTACACTCCGTGCACCGCCACCGAAGTCGCTTCAGCCTCGGCGCTAGCTCGGGGGCGAGGTTGAGACAGGAGAAGTGCGCGGAGGTGCCACAGCCGTAGCACGCGAGCATTTCCTCCGCCTTGCCCGTCCGCGTGTTCCTGAGCATGTCACCAAGGCAGTAAGAGCAGATTGGGATGATGTCGGGCATCCCGGGAGGGTTGGGGAGCTTTGAGATGGAGTTGGGGGAGGTTGACCCGGGGGAATGAGCACGGTGGTTGACTTGGTTGATAGGACGACGCTTGCGAGGCAGCGTGAAGGAGTCGTAGATAGCGTAGGGCTGACGGGGTGTCATAGCTGAACGGCGGTGCGGACGCAGGCTCCGCGAGGTATGGTAGGAAGCGTCCTCAGACTTGAAGAGAATATGACCCTGCTCGACAGCCGTATCGAGGACGTGACGAAGACGATCAGCAGGAATCGTGCTGTTTCCGTTAGAAGTAGAGAGGTTTTTGGTGATGGCATCAAAATTGGCCGTACCATTTCGGCGTAATATGTCAGTGACGGCAGAGAGGACGCGATTCAGTTCTTCTACGCAGGGGAAGATTGTTACAAAAGCAATAGAAGATAATGAAACAAACAAAATAACCTAATAACAAAGTACATCGCAAAAGCATGAAGAAAAATTCGGCGAATCGCCACGTGCTTTTAGTAAAAAGATGCTTTGTGCAAAAAAACATTAGTCAAAAGGCGATAAACTAAGAAAACAAATAATAAAATTAATAATACTAGTGGTAGATAGTTCTGACTAACCTCAATCCCTAATCTATTTAACAATAATTGCAAAAATCACATACATTGGAAGAACGTTAAATGATCACAGTGAAAATTATGAAGTACTGTTTGAAAAAGTAAAAATGAAATAAAGTCTACGTTACATTGATGACGTTAGTAAAAATAATGCAAGATTACTAACCTTGGTCAACTCTTAGTTTACTCTTCATCGCATATTCGAAAATCCTTCTATAGCAATTTAGGCACGCTAGCCCTAGCCAATTAAAAGAAATATTTATATAATATTTGATTCACACTTTAATTACTTTTGTCATTGCATTATTTTGTAAATGGAAGTTTAACATTATTTCAAGTTTGACAATTTTGAAGTCGGATTTAAGCATTTACTACCTTTTGAGTTGAAGCTTTAGAAATCGTTTCCACTCCAGACCTTTAAAATAAAAACAAATTTAAATTCTTTGTTTTTACTTTCCCGAAAGTCGAAATAAACTTTAATATTTTTTATTGATTGCCTACCTAAATGGGATTAACCTGCTTAAACAAGCCCTAAGCCCTTATTTATTTTTATTTAATTATTCATCTAGCCACGCCAGTTACAAGCGCCTAGTTTCTATGAAAGAATATGTATACTTTTTAGAATTCATATTTCATAATGGGCGAGATAATTGTATAAAGACCTGTTGAGATAATTTTGCAAAGACGTGTTAAGGTCAAAATCTCGCACTACCCCAATAGTTGCTACTAGCTGTTTCATAAAGCTGACTCATATTACTTTGAATTAACAAGAGGAGCACAATGTCTTAATATGAAATTGAACACTAAGTACTGTTTGGTGGTGTTTGGCATACTCATTTGATAGGATTCAAATGCAGTTTCAGGTGACGTTCCATAACATGTTGACCACTTATTGTCATCACCACAGAACCTTTCGCAAAAAATATATACTTGTCGAACTGTAAAAGTTTTTTTGATTTATATAGTTGATGCACATTTGTGATTTAAAGAGTCTTGTATTATGCTTTTTGTAAATGAATTGTTGTTCCACTACTATTATAGGAAGTTTGTTACCACTGCTCATATAATTTTAGTATTTCAACGGAAGTATTCGCCTTTATGTTTTCTTTTTGGAAATATTTCCCTAGAGTTCCCAGCTCTTAGAAAATTGTTTTTAGTTCCATGCAATAAATCGATTATTGTGTCAGACAATTCAAATAACTCATTTGTTTCCAGATTCTAAAGTGGTTGGATTGATAGTGGTAGTTTGATTTCTTTAACGATATGGTGTTTAAATAAACGAGTCCACGTCTCACGATTTTGATAAATTTTTGGTTCTATATAATTCGTTCCTTTCAAGATTTAACTTTTCCCATTTTTTCTTTTTTGATAGAAAAGCAATGTTTATTTTCTGGTAATTTACAAAACATCTACGTTTTGTTATAATTCGCAAGTACGCTAACGCGTTTTAGAAAGTGTCGACCTTATTTTCGTTCCTAACTGTTTTGTGGTACTGACTGCAATGGGATTTGCTGTCGTCATGCTTTGAGATGTATTTAATTGTTCCTTTGATTTTAACGTGTTTTTATTTCGGCTATATTTTTGCCAATTTGCTCAGGTAAGGTTTATTTCTTTTTTTATTTATTTGTCCAAGATCCAAAATAGGTAGACGCCCATCAGTTGGTCGCTTTTCCAAGAGCGAACACAGGAAATCGTCGTTTTTCCCACAGAATTTCACTAACCCTCAAATTTATTGCTCGTGTGGCGTCCTTGCGTAGGGTGAAATATACAATATAGATCGGTTTAGGTACTCTCGGTCGTTGTTTGATCCACGTGTGCCAAAGTTACCATTGCATGCTGATGAAAATCTCCAAAAGGTAATTAATTTCAAGTCCTCCATTAACGAAACTTAGATATTCGACCTCGTCATCGAGCGCTTCATCTTGCGTTGGTTTTCGTAAGTTCATATTTTTGTATTAGTATTGCCTATTGAGTTCATCGGAGATTAATTTTTTATGTCTTATCACTTTGTCTAGAAAACTATCAAATGATCGATGTTTCACCGCTGACGTTAAGGCCCAGCTACAACATGCATGTAGCGTCATTCTATTGCGCCTGAAGACGGTAAGAATTGGCACTAACTTAACTCAATTTCCTAGGTTGACATTGCAAATTTGATTGAACAGAAACTCCTCCCCTGCGTCATCCATCACGTGGAGCATTTGCTAACCCTTACCGATGGTAGGTCTACTTCGCTGTCCTGTCCAGCCATCGTTTCACCTAACACAATTTTATTTCCCTCTCCATCCTCTCCAGTTTTTAGTCACCTAGATGGTAAGAGTGTGTATGTTCTTGCTTGGCCTTGATTGCCATTACCCCATTAACTACTCCCGTAATTGCTTGATTTGATCCATGTTTGCCCAATTCCTTCTCCCCCTTTTTTCCAGGCCAATTAATTACAGTGTCTCTTTACATCCTTCAAGCATTCTTTGGTCCCATCGGCTGTTCGAGCGACGAGGAACCAGAACCCGGAGGAGATTGGAAGCGCAGATCCACTTCCCTGCCCCCGGCAGACGAGGTTGTCCTTCAGCGACTCTTCTCAGCAGACCACCTGCACCCAGCCGTTCAATCGAGACACGCAGAGTCGCTCTACCTTCAGGGGATTGTCCGGCGTCTCCTGCCGCATCTCATTATTCCCCCTGGACTAAACAAGGCCAACAAGAAACCGCCAGTGGATGGGAACCCCTGTCCCCTCGATCAGGCCTTCTCTTCCTCGCAGTCCCACCACCAGCTGCCTCAGTATGGACATGGACCTTCCCTAGTGGCTCAGTCCACGTAAGGCACTTGACTATCATGTCGATGTGAATTGATGCGTCTACGATGTGCTTCTGCCTATTTTGGTCCTCCACAAGTCGTGAATAAAATCCATCCGTTAGCTAGTAGGAAGCTCCTGCGTGACTCGAACCAATCTCCACACACACTTGACCTAATGCACTGGGTATAGGCGTGACACCTGGCATTAATCACCTAGCCGCAGCATAATTCACACCCTCCCTTTATCAGCGGGCTTGGGTGTGCATGGCGAGCTTCAGGTTGACCTGCATTGGGGGCTGTGGTAGACCCATGGGAAACCGTGCGCTTCTTTTACTTTAAAGTAGTAAAATGTATGAGATGTGCCCACATGAATGCGGCAAAATTGTTTACAACTGTATTTTTCATTGCTTCCATGCAGGTGGAAACTCATGGGACTTTAGCTGTTCTAAGAGTGCTGCCAATTTATACTCTAATTACCAGACACTCTCGTCGATAATTAACTTCCTCATTAGATTTAACGTATCCATTGTTTGATTTGGTTAGGCAGTGGAATATTGGACCCTGGAACTTCTTAGAGCGCTAAAGGCCCACTTTTAATCCCATCGACCAGTTTTAAAGTTGGACTATTGTTGAAACCAGTGTGTTTTTCCTTTCTGCTTCACTGATTCCCATCTTTCCCTCCTTTTACGCCCATCCACTCCACGGTTGAGATCTCCCCAGAAGTACGTTTTGTTCTCTTTCAAGCCTATAAAAAATGAGTTCCATCAGAACGATAGATGATTTAGCCAATAAGGTGGGGAACCAGTTGATGAATTTTTAATTTGCAGTGGGCCTATTTCATGATTAAGACTTTCTTAGGGTCATCGGAAGCGTCCACGGTTCACTAACATGTAAGTAGCAAGTGATTTTTTATAATTTGAAGAGTCAATGGATACGGGACTAATTTCATGGTGTGATTGTAGTTTAAAAATGTAGGCACAAAACGATCAAGGAAGTCGGTTAAGTGTTTGTCTATTAATAAAGTGTGAAAAAAGCACTTGAACTTGACTCATACATCCTCACTTCAAGTTGGTGAGGTAATTTACATCTTTTTAAGTGTGGTCTTAGTGTGCCCAGTTTATCAAATCCCCTGACGATGTGACCATTGATTGAGAGTTGACTTCTACTATGGAGGTGTCTACAGGGTGAGGCAGATGTAGAAGTTAACAGGAAAGAGTGGAGGTGCTAAAGCCCCTTTGAAGAGCGCAGCATTGCGTTGTCAATTTAGTATTTCAGGATTAAGAATGTTGTACAGAAGTCCCTCCTTTCTTCAGTTCACCTATCGTGGGTTATTAAATACCATATTGAGAATGGTTTTAAAAGTTCAGAAAAAACACTAAATAGACTCCATAAAGAGTGTCCATACTTCACAGTCTCGGAACCTACCTACCTACCACTGCAATAAACGAGGCATTACTGTAGTGCAATGGAGAAGACATGGCAATTTCCCATCACCACCTTGCAGCCGGTGCTATACATATATAAGCATTTCGATGAACTTCCTGCTAGGTAGTAGCCGACCAGTCAGATTATTCAGAACAAGACGGTATCAACTCTTTACTAAGCCTTTCGAAAAGGAGAACTAGACCACTCCCCAGCGTCCGGAAATTGAATGGCGCATTTTTAGGTCAGCGCGCTTCTCTTCAGAACCAACATCTTCCTTGAGTTCTCCAGCTGTTATATGGAGACTGTAGTGTTCTGAACTGAACTAGGTAAAGCCACTGTACCCTTTCTTCTATACCGCGATGTTCTTAATTGGTAGCTTCACGCAAAGGTATTACCTCACTCAGAGTTCAGACCTGTTGATAAGCAAAAACGGCTGTCTGGGTATCTGTTGTAGACACACGGACAACAAAACGGTAAACCTGCTGCGTGGTAATCACGACGACTTAGATTTCAAAATACGTAGGAAATGGAGGGATCGGCGAATACTCCCAAAAGGTTGCACACCGATTTCTGTGACTCATTCCCCTTACCTCATCATGTTTTCCCCATATGAAATTGAATCCATCCCTCTTTTATGCCTGTCGGACGTTTTCCGTTGATTCACACCGATAATTTTCAGCTGATTATTGGAACACCTCACTCATTGAGTGTTTCCATCGACTTTTTGGTAGAAGAGGAACAAGAGAAACGTGTGTGTGTGTGTGGTTGCTAGTACTTCCCTATTGCACCCTAACCTCTGTTTACCCACGTCACGTGGAGTGGTTTTGTGCCCCACGCGATATTTAAGTACCGATGGCAACGTTTTTTGGGGGCGAATATTCAAAAGAACCATTTAGGGGATTGTCTGATGAACTGTGTTATCGAACGTATGCGACGGATTTTCCTAGTAGTCACATGGGACGATGGAGCAGCTACGTAAAATACAAGAGACTACACATCTAGAGGTTGTCCATGTTAGGCAGGTTGACGACAGTGTGCACACCCGGTATCTTTTGTGTGTGTATTAATGATTAGATAGGGTACAGTGGTCTTTAATGTAATTGGGAAGTACACTCAGAGTACAATGGATCGAGTTGGCCGGAGAAAAATTATTATTTTTCACAAATTTGAAGAAAGGATGTGTCTTGCACAAATTAAACTGCAATGGATTCATCTTGTCGTGAACAATGGCTTCTTACTTAGTGTCAAACTTGTCGTAGTTGTGAGTTTAACAGACAATACGCAGTACAGCAGCGGAATTTGGAATCTCATTAAGACATCAGCAATGCCTGGGTGAGCTGCCTAAACCCTCTAAAGCGAATAAATGCAAGACTCCTCATATGAGTCTCTTGAGTCAAAGTACAGAGCTTCTTCAATTGGGAACAAGCCCGTGTTATCCCTAGTGATTTCACTAATGACTGCTAGCAATCCGATGTAAACACCTTGAATCGATGAGGTAGGTTTGGTACCTTTCAGCTGACCTATAACCTCTAGGTATTCTGCTCTTCCTTCGACTAAACTGCACTAGTACCCAAAGCCATTTGTTTCTTTTTTTCTTAGTAATTATTGTATTTCTGTCTCAGTCCCCACCAAACTCAGGCTGCTCAATGCGCACGGGCTTTTCTCACAGAGATTATCGCAAATCATGTCCTGCTACCAGCGCTGGATTCCATCGCGAACCCTGTAAGTGCAAAAGTAGCTAACTATAGGTGGTCTACACCAACCACAGTCACTTCCTAGTAATACCAGGTCATTCCATAAGTTCTGTCTGATTTTTACATTTACCTAATTTGAACGGTTTTTAAAAAAAGGTGTCTTAAAGGAATTGAACATTATATTTTATGTTTAGATACATTTGAACCGATCAATTTTGTTTTGCAGAACAGCAAAATTAATATTTTTTGATTAAAACCCTGCTAACATGGAAGTACCCAAGTTCAGGGAGTTCAAGAAGGGAAAGAAACTCAGTAGCCGAGGAAGCGTCTAGCAACATTCACTCCGTTTATTGAAAGGAATGGGTGAATGAAAGAAAATGATTGCAGAATGTGGTTTACGTAATTCAGAAGTAGAGATTTCACCTTCAAAGGTCGAAGAAAACCGAACAGGACGCGGTTCAGGCGAAGAAGCAGCCCATGAAGAAGCTTATCTTGCTTTAGCAGTCGAGGACTGAGCAGTCATCTTCAAAAAATATAACTGTTCATCATCGTCATCTTCAAAAAGCATGGAAAAATTCCTAAACTTGAAAACTGGGCGCCTCTTGAATGGCTGTCCAAAAACAATCCCAAATCTCGAGTTGACATCTGCTCTTCCCCATTGTCGCAAATTCGTTTCACTTTATTCTGTGGATGCACTTGAGAATGGAGACGAAAGATGGATCGTTCATAGAAATATTATGCGTCGTAGACAGTGGCCGGGTTATTCTTTGATAAATCTGATGGGAGTGCCAAGGAATAACACACTTTGAATCGCTACTACCACCTAATGCAGCAATAATTAATGGTCAAACCTTTTGTCAGCGATTCGGGCGCCGTTTGAAGCAAGCTTTGAGGTGGAAACAGAGACCTGCTCTAGTGGAACAAAAGTGTGGGTTGTTTCATCAGCACCACGCGGCACAACCCCCTGCCTCACACACACAGCGAGATTCACGTCACAAAATCGGGGAGGTACATGATTGGGAGAAAATTCCTCATCCACGCTTCTTTTCTCCCCACCTTGCTCCTTCCGACTTTCAATTGTTTTGTAGCTTACAAAATCATTTGGAAGAAGAAACAGCTTTTGCAACGCTGGAGAATGAAGTTGAAACCGTCACTTTGAGTTCCTTGAGTAACCCAACCCAAAAGAGTTAATGGATTGAAGGAAGTCATAGATAATGAGGGAAAGTAGGTTGATGGTTGAGTCTCTAATTAAATGTCGTTTTTGGTGACTTCTTTTATTTAATCACAAATGGAACAGAACATATGGGGAGACCTGATAATTGACCCTATGAGCCATCGTCAGACACGGTAGGAGTAAACAGTCGCCTTCTGCTGGTCGAAACAGCCCAAGTAGACAACATTCCAATTTCTTCATGCGTTACTTTGCTTATTTTCAGGACTCTTTCAACACAGTTCTGCTCTATCTCCTCGACCCCATTACTGTGAGTTCACTTTCATTTATCTGTGTAAACTGCCTTTTTTCGCCAAAGTACATTGATCAAGGCTCCAAAACCCACGAAGATCCCTCTGAGCTAGGGTAGAATTGCAATCAGTAGTGGTTGCGCACCTAAAAGTGGCCTCAATATAGACAAAAAATACCCAGGTGATGCGCAATGAGCTCGCCTTTAATATTGGGTGGTCGCATGAGGTGTGTTTGGTGTCACAAAGCGCATGAGTGATGCTTAAAGAGGTGAATCTGACAATCCCATTTTTGTAGAGCGGTTATTTGGCCTTGTGGTTCCTAAATTCAGTCACGTGGTCAAGTACCCGTTTCTGTTAGTTCAATTAATGCTTCAATGCCGTCGCCTGTCAACATCGGTTAGTTCCGCATGAGGTTGAAGGCGTATTTTTTCCTTGAATTACCCTGCGGTACAGGTAACTTCATTAATTACATCGTAAGAAAAAACGGTACCGAAAAGGGAAATTACCAAGAAAGGTGGTCACTCATTAGAATCCCCGTGGGAATTAGAGGTTGCTTAGAAAAACATTTGCACACATCTCCGGAAGAGGCAGGGGCGGTAGTGTGTAGGTTCCGAGAACTCGAAGTATGGTAGTGTTTCGTTCGGTATCTATTTAATGTATATTTCAACTTTTAAAACCCTCTCTGCTATGCTTGCGGTAACCCAAACCCCTTTTCTAGACACTTCGCTATTCCTGAGGTAACAGGGAAAATTGTTAAGAAATAACATCCGTGAGGTAGGGAGGGATTAATGCAAATGGAATCCATTAGACAAGGCAAATGCACAATTGTCAAAGAGGTTTTCTGGAAGTAACCGCTGCCTTTAGTATCTGTTAGAGCTTCGATCTGGCGCAACCCAGAGCCTGGAGTAGGGAAGTCGACTTTACCCTTAAAAAACTGATTTGCGTTATCTGTTGTTGAATAGGTGGGCTTTTGTAGTGCTGGTATGGTAGCTTTCCCCGTGCATAACTGTCGGCTAGGCTAGGAGTTCAGAGGAGATCAACACTGGGGAGACTGGTGTTTGTTTTACCCTGAGGTGTGGCTGGGTAGTTGACCTCTGAGAGGCATGCATGGGCAGTGACGAAGGTCTTCATTGAATGCTTCAGATTTCATGCGAGAGGCTGAAGCACTCAGTTGACTGGATGAAGCCCGAATTATGATGCCACCAGGATCCTCCAGGAATACTTATTATTCTTAGATTTTTGAGGGAAAATCTGCTGTTGTGTTGCTTTCTTCTAACTGCTGTAGCCACCTTGTCTACACTGCAATTCACCAGCTCATCCCACCGGATTTTTGATGACAGGCGAGATTGATCGTCATCTGGTGGAGGTGGTTTTCAGTCATTCATTCATGTTGTCAGCGTTGGATGATGAAGGCGAGTTTAAGCTGTTTATGGAGGACGCCTAGTTTGTGTTAGTATCTTTGGTAATTCAGGGAAAAATAACCAAATATCATCATGTGAAATTTGATCTGTGGCATGGCTCTAGCGTCTTAAAAGGTGAATCGATTCCGCGACAGAAACGTACTAAACACTTTGTAGCCCCAGAACGTTTAAGGAGGATTTGATGTGCGTCTTACTGCGAAGCAACCTTTCAAGATTTTGGGCTTATTGTGAGTGATGCAAATTAATCGCATTCTCGATTCTTGTAAAAGTGGCTAATGACTGATTATGAGTTCTCATGGCAGGGTAAGGGCATCAGGAGTCGGTAGACAAGGCCACAAAACATCCGTCTAGCCCAAAATTGAAGAGGTGAGTCACTGAAGCAGCCGTTTGTATAATATCATATAAAGTCGGTCCAGCCTAACGTATTTGGCGGTGAGAACCAAGTGGCGTTTGAAGACAAATCACTAGGCCAGTTGATTGCGGCAGAACTGTCAGTTTCAGTGGCACATAATAATCATGTGATATATGATTCATCAAGTCACTCATTCTCCTCTTTGTCATCATCGCTAGATGATGAAGAGGGGTTTCCATTGTTAATTGAAAAAAAGCGTAGACTGCGTAGACATGATTCTTTAGAATTTATTCCGAACGGTAGAGTCGGATCCGCGATAGAATGAATAGTTTGTACATTGCATCCCCAAGCACGTCCGATTAAGATTACCGTCAGAAGGGGTCTATAGATAGTCTCGTATTTTATAAAGTGGTAACTGACTGACCATTAATTCACATAGAAAAATATAAAGGTACATATAGGGGTTTTCGATACAGGTAAACAAGGGCACAAAATGTCTGTCGAATCTAAAAGTCAGTCTAATCTAACCGAGTTGGTGACGAGATCAACTTCATAGTCTTACCCACCATCCACTCTCGAAAGCCTACATTTGGGAGCTTTCGTTTGTGGCTCAGTTGATTGTGACCAAACCGCTGTTTTATTGGAGGTAAAAGGGTCACGTGAGTTGCCGGTGTCAGTGGTTGGCTAGCCCCCTTCCCCCAACCCCCCCAGTGAGTGGGGTGCTCGCACTCCCGTGCGTCTCTATGGGCGCTAGAGCGCTCCACCCACCTCTGGTTGCCTAAGCAACGAGGTTGCTAGCAGAATCCGCTGTCGTGCTGTCTATTATTGTACCATCAGTACTCGACTACGGGAGTCCTGCGTGGCTTTCTGTGCTCCGCTCACGAAACAATGAAGTACCTGGTCATCTCACAAGTTTTACCCGTTTTAAATCGGATGAGATTTTTGGAGTATTTATCATGTTTAATGGAGCGGAATACAATCTCTACGCAGAGATGCATTTAAACTGGTCAAATTTTGTTTTGCAGAATAGCAAGATTAGAATTTTCTTGATTAAATCCTTGCTAACATGGAAGTACCCAAGAATCACTTGTCCCACGTAACCTTTTGAGTTCAAATAAGAAAACTCAGCAGCCACCGAAGCGGCTAGAAACATTCACTCAGTTTATGGCGAATGTGGACAGTGTGCATGGGAGAAATTGTAGATGGGTTGCGAAACTCAGAAGTGGAGATTTCACCCTCCACGAAGATGTAGATCGAACCGGACACCGTCCAGTTGATTTTGATGATAGGCTTCTTGAAGCATCCCTTGTTAAGCGTCGGAGATAGTGGCTGCTTCTTAAAGGAAAAAGACCCCAGCCTCAGCCGATAAGGGAACTTCGTGAAAAATAGTTTTTTTCTCTTTTAAATCGGATGGGATCGTCAAGTAATAACCCACTTTTCTTATTGCCAATTGATGTAACAATTAAAGCTCAAATCGACAGTTAGCAGTTGGGGCTTTTGAAGCAAGCTTTGAAAAAAGGTCTAATCTAATGGAAAAGGAGTGATGTTTCACTAGGCCAACGCAGCTCGACCCCACCCAGCAGAAAGAATCACGGCACAAAAGCATGTCGTCGAACTTGGCTGAGAGAAAATTCCTCATCCACCACCTCATTCCCCTCCCGACCACCGAAGGTAGTGCTAGATAATCAAATAAAGTGCATTGATGATTGAGTCTTCAATTACATATATAGTATTTTGTCACGTGTTGTTTATTCCAAATTCGGACAGAACTTATGGGGTGACATGATGCATTAGTGCCACGCTACTTTGCTGTTCGGCTATCGCGGATTCACGACTTCGTTCCGGGTGTCACGTCTCAACAATTTTCCGTGTTATTTAGGGAATAGCGAAAAGTATTGTGCAGGATGGGTTATCAATAGTGTAAAATGGAGGATTTTAAAAGTTCAGTTCTATATTAAATAGATACTACTAAGACAGTGTCCCTACCTCACGGTCTTGGATCCTATTTACCGCGATAAACGAGACATGACTGCATTTCTCCCCATAGCAACGAGAGCAGAGGCAGTTTTCACCAACCATGCCTTGTAGACAAAAGCGTAGACAGACAAAGGTGGCCTCTAGATAGTATCAACAAAGGCACGACAGAAAAGGCGGCGATTTACTAATGAGGAAGGGTGTTATCCACAAAAGTGACCTGACAACTGCGTCGACATATATAGAGTGGGAGTTTAAAAGAATAAAAAGACACACGTCTCTTACAAACCACGTTGTCTAACAACTGTCAAGTTGGGAACGAGAGGCTAGGCACTTTGAGTCAATGAGCTGGGCCTCCCTTGCTGCGAATGTCCTCGTCAAGTGTAAATATAATTGACGGGCGCTGCCTAAGGAAAACATGAGTGTGAGGCTGTGAATTGACCCTGAAAATAAATAGAACGTTGAATGAAGTCGGGTGTTCTACTTTTACGCCCTGCAAACTGATGTGAAACTCATGTTTTCCCCTTAAAAACCCCCGGTTGTGGTAGCCTGAGACTGGTGCCATTTTCGGTGAAGCAGGGAGGTGCTCCTTTCGCTACTGGCAGTCATGTGGGGAGGGAAGTTAACGCGGCTGTCTCTTCTCACAATTTCTGTTTTTATTTTGCCTGTATTTCAGGATGAAACCGACTACCCAGCTAACGCTCCTGTGGTGCCTCTGTTGGACTCCTACATCCATGACTGGTTCAAAAGCGCCAAAAAGCTGGTTAGTGAGTACATCGTTTGTAATCTGAAAAGAATAGGAAAAACACACTGCAGGGGTAAATTGGGGAGTTCCAACAGGAAGCAGCAGGAAGGGGTTAATAGAAACATTTTTTTGTAAATTTGAAAGAAATTCAATGGACAGGGAAATCGTACCGTTTTCGTCCGCAGTCAACTCGAAATAACCTCCACTGATTGGCCCGCAATCTAACATCCTGGCCTTCATTATCTGGGGGGTTGCTTTTCAGTACTGGCGTCAGAGTCATTAGTATCTTTCTCGACAGTCTATTGGCGCGATAAAATCCGAACGAGAGAGTTCGGAGGAGGTCGTAAAAATTTGCTGCTGCTGTCGCTGCTACTTCCCTACACATGCCTATCTATTATTTGGATACCCTAGTTATCCAGCAACTCCACCTAGGCAGCTGAATTCAGCCCAAGCCCCCTCCCCCCCCCAACCCAACGCTGATTTCTAAATATTTTCGAGTGCAAACGGGTTATCAGTTATGTGGTCGTCATTTTCTGACCACAACAGACTCATAGTCTCTATTGCAACTATCCAGTTCATACCAACTTGCTTCCTCAAAGGTTTGAGGGGTGACCGTAATCCCTTTGTTTTGATGGCTGATTGCGCGAAATATCACGATGCCACAAGTTATTCTCCTCTATGATGAATTAAGTGGATTCCTACCATTCATCATCCTCATTGTCGCCACCTACATGGACGATAGAAAAGAGTTTCAACTATTGAAGAAACGTAGCCTGTGTGAAGGCACCTTTGAGCTAATCTTCGAGGGAAAAGACCTGCTCTATTGAAACGGAAAGGGATAATGTTTCATCGGGACAACAATTATGACCCCACACGGCGTGAATCACGTCCCAAAGAACTGGGCTGGGAGAAAATTCCTCGACCACCTTGTTCTCCTTCGGACTACTACCATTAGTTTCGTAGCTTACGACATCATTAGGATGAAGAAACGGCTTTTGCAACGCCCTATGAACGTTCTCAAATCCGAGTTCAAAAGAATTTTCCATTAATGGCATTAATAAGCCTGTTAATAGACGAAGGATGCCCTAGATAATCCGAGAAAGTAGTACATTAGTGATTGAATCCTTTGTTAAATATAACCTTTGATCGAGAGCCTATGCTGAAAATTCCTATCACTTTCGGTCAAATTGTTGTAATCTTCCGATGCACCTTATGATAGTTTGTTTGTGTGCGCAAGTG
>JAUOZQ010001388.1:0-13611 GCA_030710315.1 Anomotaenia brevis | reverse complement strand
ACGGAGCTGCACACGGGAGAAAAAGACAACAAATGTTTCAAAGCGTCAACATTGGTGGGGTAGAAACCTCCTCGTGTATTGATCCCTCGAGCAGTGGAACAATTTGATTTTCTCTGACGAACCTTCAGCCGCCGAGTACACTACGCATGGAGACAAGAGAAAGAAGCACCTAATCCATGCTACTGCCTTCTTCCATCCAAAACAATTGGCGGAAATCGAGTGGATTTAATAAAACCACATCTCTATGCGTGAATTGGCGACTAACGCATACAGTAATTAATTCCATTTGAGTGGTGAATGGAGGCGGAAACTCACCTGAACGAGGCACGAGGCACCCTAGTCGAAGGCACGGATGGTGTGTCCCTCGATCTGCTTGTTTATCTCGTGTCCTAACTGGGCGCAGAACTCGTGCTTGTGAAACTCAGAGAGAAGGGTGATGCAGCGCATGATGTCTGTTGAGCGGTCCATCACCACCAGCACCGCCGCCGTGCCCGAGCCCGACTGCACCTCCGTTAGGGCGTCAAGGTCCTTCAGCTCCGTGGCGCAGATGCTGAAAGCTCATCCTCTCAAAAGCTTCGCTTCTCTCACTGAAAACATCAAAACTTCTTTAGGTATTCGATGCTCAACTGCACCCAGGAACATCTTTCTAGCTACTTATTTTAATCTGGTGGCAAATAAACGTTGGACACCTCCAATACCCAGAAACGAAGCCTGCATCGTCCCGTGCCGAACAATAGGTTTGGCTATGTTGCAACACAACTATGTTTAAACAAAGTGTTACAGAGTTAACTCACTGCAGTATCTCTGAGTATACCGTACCATATTTGATTGCCCTTCCTTTTTTAAGTCATTGTACTTCGTCGAACATACGTTTCTAGTTACAGCTAGTCGTTTTCTGAAACTTGTGGTCGATTATTCTTTGTGATTGGCGATATTATTTAGGAAGCAAAGCCTTCAGACACAACAACGGTGATGCATAACGTGAAGGAACTTCTCGCGACCTTGCCTAACACCTTAAAAGTGCAAACGAAGTCCTCAGAAGGAATTTTAGACCAAATCCCGATTTTCGGTCCACCATTGAAGATTTTTAAAGATAGGGATAAAACAGTTCCCAGCCACAGTGGATTTAAGGTCACTAGACACCCCTCGAAGACAGGCAGGTAGCAGAACTAGAGGATCGTGACGAATGTTGGAAGTAAGATGGAACGAAAACGGAGGAGCAAGTGGGGAGGCGGTAAACAGTCGATCATTTTTCACATTTTATGCAACGTAGATGTGGCACACACACTCGTAGGCTGATATGTCACGTCGAGTGGGTCGGTGGCTGGTGGTGTTTAATTGCTGGTTTGCCCCACCTACACCCGAATTTGATTCTAGACTTAGGAGGTGTTTAAACCGCGTTATCTCCTTGCCGCTCCCTTTGTCGAATCGTTATACCTACTTGCGGTTTCTAAACAGAAGTGGAGTCGTTGAAGCCTTTTGTGTGTATTGTGCTTATCGTCGAAGCCATCGACTTCCATGGCTCATTTCAGGCTACTGAATTCGTGTTCACTGACCAGAAAAGAGCACGACTCTTGTAACCGTTGATTGACACAATCAGGGTTTATCAAATCAAGATAATTCATGAAGCAGAGACCACACGCTGCAAAACAAATCTTTGTCACAATTGCAGGAGCATCGACACAAGTTCTAAAGAAGGTCACCTTAAACGTATTTGCTTAAGTGTTAATCACTCACAGAGAGGGACGAGCGGAGTCGGACGATTATAGTGCTGCCTCGCACTCTTCAGTTCCATTTTGCAAACGCCTTCAGTTACCTCGAATGTGTGTCAGTCATTTCTAAGTAGGAGACACCAACTGCACTTGAAACCTCTTATTAAGTTGAGTACCACGGCTCTCTCTGAGGAACAATTGTCTTTGTCTCCCTGTGGGTGGTAGGTGAGTAGTCTTCGTGCTCCTCTTGCGTGTGTTTACCTCACCTTTCCTTCTCCACTTCTGCATACATGGATCTGATGTTACCACAAGTGTCGTATGAGTCTTGCTGCCGTCGGTTGATGGCTCGTTTTCTACATGGCAATGCAATTCATCCATCGCATCGACATCACAAGATGATTCCAGCTCGAAAGCACAGCAAGACTTACCAAAGGTCTTACGCGGAAGCACTGGATAGGTTGATTTTAACGTTGATGAATAGAATTGAACAGGGTGGAGGCTTTGAATGTTTACTTCATGTATTCCTCACTTATTTGCCATTTCCATTATTCTGATATACCGTCTAGCTATTCACTTGGCTCGCCGTTTCGTCGAATTCTATTCGGAATAGAACCACCAGTACTGGAAAGGTATTTATTGGGGTTCCCTTCATCTCGATAACGACGTGTGTGGCATAGACACTTCGAATAAATTTACCATGATGTCGTATGTAGCACGTTTCGGCGTGCTCACGCAACCAGTCAATGAAAGTCGCGGTACCAATTTCCTATCCTCATCCCCCACTCAGCCCCTGTGTCCATCGCTACAGCTCGATTAAAGCCGCCCACAGTCCAGACGGTGTCCCTGAAAGGCAGATGTATCGGCTGATTCGTGTGCTTTGTCAATGCTCGCCTGCAACTTAAGATACGTTGTGAGAGAGAGTTGGTGGTTTCCATTGTTTGCTTTGTCACGTCTGCATGGCTCACGTGACGCTGAGTACTGGAGAGCATTATTCCATGTCGAAGCTACGGCGTAAAGAGCGGCACTAAGAAACAGAATTAGGCGTACTTCGGTGCTTGCTTTACATTCTTCCTACCTCCAGCTTAATCATTTTTAAAATTCTTAGTGAAAAAATTAAAATTATAAAATATATTTAAAAATGATGAAATACATTAATAATTCAGCTAAATTAGCTATTTATGAAAAATTGGTCACAAATTTTCTCGAGGATAAGGTGTTATTTCTAAACAGCAATGACATAAAACCAGAAAAATATATTCTAATTTAACGCCAAGTCGTAATGCAAATTTTCACCAAATTAAGGCGATTGTAGGTTTTTCTTAAAATTCCCTATTTTGCATTTAGAAGTGACAAGGCCGGCGATTCATTGCAAACCCAACAGCGGCCATTGTGGTTGTGGTAGACTCGTTCCAGTGGCAATCAACAAGTGCGTTTTCTGAAGTCGTTGCACCTGTTTTCCTACTTTTGTTTCCTTGTTTTTTTTCGTAAAAACGAGTTTTCAATGATTTTGCTTGGTGTTTGCAGGTGTTGTTTCCCCTACATAAAGTGACTTCGCAAAATCCACACCTTCTGCCATCCTCGGAAGTAATTGAATCGTTTCTTGAGGGTAATTGCAGATTTCTCTTATTTCTGGTTATGAATATTCATCCTGGTTTATATCGCGCACAAACTAACTGGACCACGGAAGGTTAAGGACATAATCCGACCTCTACAATACCATATTGTATAGTTTCGAATTTGTTTGGCTCGAGCTGACTGTCATTGTTGACCATGCAGTGATTCACCAAGAGTTTGGGTGTGGGAGTCGTGGTTGTGCTGTCAATATGTATGAACAGGAAATGGGAGTGGAGAGAAGAGCAAGGACCGCTGGAAGGAGGGCGGATATGTCGGCCGTCAACGACACAGACGACGTCGAGAGAAGCGTGAATGACATGCTTTAAGCGGCGCATGCGATTAAAGTTGTTTAGACAGGAGCGCTGATAGAAGTCGTGAGTACCACGACATTTGGCCCATCTGTAAGAAGGTTGGAGGAGCCAAATCAATGCTTGACTTGTAGAGATGCTGATGAGAAGTGGGGGAATGCGTGCTCTGCATGAAGTGCGCTAGTGCAAGCTGCTCAATGGTGCTGTGTGCGTGTTGGGTCTTAACCAGGCCACCACGTCTAAGTGGCATCAGAGCGGACGGCTGAGAGTATGTGATTTCCAAGTATGTATTATTTGATTTGGCCTAGAGGCTTGTCAGGGAATGCTGGTGACAACTGTGCAGGGGCGTGGTAAGGAGGGAGAAATTGCTAACGAGAAGCCGTTTCTTCTCCAGTACCATGTTAAGTCACCACAAATTGCCTGCATCAGAAGTGTTTGAAAATGCCCACGCCGGCGATGCGTGTCTGGATTACCAGCGAGATCTGAGGGAGATCGGGAAATACCTTGATCTCGACATCGAGGTAAGTTTGGGCCTAAGCGAGGCGATGTTTTGCGTGGTTTCAGACAGCAGAAGGCGGAGTGATTCTGGCACACCGGTGGGTGGTAGAGGCGCGGTTCCCGGTACTGCGGAAGCTGTTTCGCGATAATCTGAGAAGCCAGCAAATCAACTTGAGTCGCTACTCTACCGAGTAGGTTGTGTTTGCACTCCTTCCATTACAAAACCACACTGTCTCTCTTATATGGCAATCACTGGTAAAATTTGTAGGGCTGTCGAAGCTGTCATCGACTACGCCTACGGAGCACGATTGCAGGTGACTGGGGACACTGTCCTGAAGATACTCCTGTTGGGACAGAACCTCAACTGTGGCGAGATAGTTGAGTGGTGCAGGAGCTTCATCTGCCCACGATAAGTCGCCTTTTCTCATTCCACAATGCATTCTAAACACATAGGTTCTAGTAGATAAATATTTCAATTTTATCGGATAAACCTAAATACATCATAAATACTTAGAAATAAATTACGGCTTGTATAAAAAACAGATAGTTAATTTTGATGTTGAATTAAATTTCGACACTTTTGGTAGGAATTGTAATTAAAAACCTTAACATTGCACAGGTATTACTGCCCGTCCTGAAATCGAATGCTGTACCTGATTGAAGTCGGTCGTTTTATACTGTGCTCCCCTTATTCAACGCGATGTGCGCATTCGCTCAAAATTTTTGTGAACATAATAATTTACTCAACCCAATTGATTTTAAACAATTTCAAGGTATTCAACGTTGAAGAGAGTCTTTGTTCTAATAAAAGCATTTCCACTTTAATTAGTTTTGATGAGTAAAAATTTAACCATTGTTAATATCTAGAGAGAGCAAACTAAAATCATCGCTTTGTGCAACATCTCCCTTCCCCAATTTCAGGCAAAATGACATTTCAAATTTGTTAGGATGCATAATTTTTCATTTAACTTTCAGTGAAGACTGTATACTTATGAGGATTATAAGAAAATATGAATGCTAGTATGAAAAACTTTACGATAACATTACGTTTTATCAACTGAAGTTATTTTCCTTTTTGTATCAAATTAATTTTTCCACTAAAAATTAAAAATACTATTGGTTCCAATTGAATATAGAAAATATCCCGATGCACCTCGTTGCGAAAAATAAGTCATAGACAGGTTCCAAATTTCCTTACAACGAAAGGAAACGAAAGGTTGAAATTGCGCCACAAGGCTGGGATGTCTTAACCAATAGGATGGTAAACGTCTCACCTCACCATCAAAGCTGGTTGCAGCAGAGGTGTCACCTGAGTCTCCAGCAGCACCAGACGAGGCATCAATTTAGTGAAAATCTGACGTGGCTGCCCAAGGCCAATTGTGGGTAGGCAGGCTGCCATATAGATTGACGAGATTTTCCTAAACACGCTTCTACTCATAGACTATCTCATATCATATATGCTTAATTTTCCGAAGTTTAAAAACGAAATGTTTTCCTTTTTTCACTTGAAAAGACAGAATAGATTGAGCTGCTTAGAAAACAAACAAATAAAAATAATTTTGATATAAAGCGCTTATTTTCGTCCGAAACGAATGAAGATAACTACTTGTTACAAAAAAATTAGTGTAATACTTCAACAAGCTTTCATTTTGTTGAATTACATTTCTGCAAGATTGAGGTTTTTTCTAATTTTATTTATTAAAATTATATGTCCATAGATTTCTTTGTGATAAACAGCTTGCAGTTAAATTAAAAGCGAAGTGTGTTAGTTAAAACTGCGGTGGTTTTTCTTATGGTATATACCATTTGTTTAAAGTAAGGCAAGCAATTTTTGTTAGGAAGATACTATTTTAAATGCCCTTTGTGCAATAATACAAAAATATAAGGAAAATCATTTAAAAAGTGATTCTATGTACTCACAAGATGACGACTGGTACGACTGGTGTTCTCTAGGCCTGCTTACTAGCCATCACAACATGTTCATATGCCGTGAATTTATGCATTCTAGCAGAACGTTGACAATTTGTCTCGCTTTAGTCTTAAAGAGTGTTAAATTTTGAAGTCGTACATGTGTCTTAGTGGGAGATGTGCCGGTGCTTTGTCAAGGCTCGGCTGCAACTTGGGCAACTAATGCATTAAATTAGCATACGAGAACTACAGATGAAATCGTTGATAATATCCCCACTTATGATCCATTCTTCGACAATTTCCAGATATGAATACAGCGGTTCTCAAATACTATTGACCTACTGTCTTCGGACATGCTGCCCGGAATCGACGAAGAATCGTTTACTCCTACGACTTCTTCATAACAGAGCATACGAACTCTTTATTAATTGCATTCTTCCTAGAAAACCCGAGGAGCTATCATTCGATGAGACTATTGCAAATCTACGCATCATGTGTTCAGGCGAAAAGTCTCTTTTTAATTCCCGTGTCCAGTGCTTCAAATTCTTGATGGAGTCTGAATAAAATATTAGAGACTGCAAAACAAGAGTCAACAAACTCTGCTACGAGTTCCAATTCAGCCGTTTCTCATATCATAACATAAAATGTCCAATTTCTATATTAGGCCTTAAAAGCCCAGAGTTATCTTCCTTCCGTCCGAGATCAACTCATAGCTCTCCTAGGCAAGAATCCCGACACGACTGTCCAAGAGCCAGCGGATGCTTAGTTGGTGCTCAATACAAGACCCACATCATTACTGGCAAGGGCTCAGAACGGCCTATCAAAAAGTGGAAGCCAGCCAAGGAAGTCACCTTGGTGTAAGATCTGTGGAAAATTCCACTTCTATCGAGATTGCACATTCATCAATCACTTGTGCAACAAGTGTAGTAAAAAAGGCCACAAAGATGGGTTTTGCGATAAAACCAAACGAAAGAGCCTCACTTCGAGCCATCGTACAGGACGCAACGAAGTGCAATCGAATGGCCTACGTGCCAGCCTACAAGTGACATCCTAGAAGAACAGGTGGAGATTTGACCCTGTAATCATAAATGGTGTCAAGATGCACCTACAGTAGGACACGGGCTCAGATGTCACGATAATGTCAACAAATGCCTGGATTAAAATCAGAAGACCGAAACTGGAGGACCCAGGTGTTAACATATCCAGGGCTTCCGGTTATCCAGTACCACTTTTGGGGTCTATATCCAAAGGATAAATCTGCTCGGTCTGGACCTGCTCGACAATTTTAATATATGGTCGGACCTCGGGCTGCAGAAGAACCCTCGAATGACTCAGTCAGCCACCTCAGCTGTACGCGTTATGTCCGTGTTTATGGACACGTTTGACAAACGTCACGCATCTCTCTCAACCGTTGAGACATGGGAAAATGCTGCCGCAGTCGCTCAATCGAAAAATAGTTGTAAGTAGAAAATCGATTGACTATGCATTACGGCCCATGTGCAAGGCGTGTGAACAACGCAAAATGACATTAACGAAATCGATTAAGCCGAATTTTTCCCACGATGAAGAAAATCGATCTTTCGATCATAAAAATTGGGAAGAAATAATGAATGGAATTCGGCGACGTTCTCCGATGGCTATGGAAACACTCAAAATACGAAACTATAGTAGGAGAAATAAAGCCCCGGCTCCAGCCAAAGAGCATCATGGAACAGACTCTAGCCGACAGGAGGTCGCTGACCTCGGTCCTTTGTCACCTTTACTCTTCCTGTTGGATCCCCCACTAAATGTATTCTCTTCGTTGTAGCCCACAATGGGAACGTTTATGAAAGGAACTGCACACTCCAATACTTCGTATTTCTAACCTTAACTTATCGGAAGACACCTTTCCAAGAAGGCGAGGAGTGTTGTATCTCCAGAAAATTACATTATCTTAAAAAATTAATACTTTGTCTTTCATTATTATCTGTGTAACAGGTACACTTGTTTAAGTCGTTGCCTGGCACTTTGTTGAATAAACTTTGGGGTTACGACACGTCCCGTCTCTTGTGGCCGTTATCGAACCACAGCATCTCCGTATTTTACCTCATTATCCATCTGTTTTATCTCCTGTTTTTAAATATTGAAATATATCATATCATAAAGAGACTCCATCCTCTTCAAACGAACTTCCAGTGAAAAATAATCACACAAAAAATATTTCAACATTTTTCACAAAATGGCGTTGGCATTTGATCCTGCATATATACTGGAAGTCCAAATCAGTTAAAAAGACCTTAAAGAATTCCAAACACTTCACCACGACCATTGATACCAATTAATGCTTTATTATAAAGATTTGTGCTATATTATATCTTACACAAAGAAATTTACCAACGGACAGAGAGCAACAAATTCATAAATCGAAACACAAATTAGAAGTCAATCGTTTGATTTTGTCACGAAATAGGACAACGGCGGATGCTGAGATTGAAGGCACAGAAACATTTAAGCATTGAACACCTCGCATATGCGGTTGTCACGCGAAAAGCCCTCAATTTGATTCCTTTTGGTCACTCTGCAGTCCGTGATTACACCCTATGTAGAAAAAAAATGTGTTAAAGAAAACTATGAGAAATGGGCAAGTGGCCTCGGGGCACAGAGACACGCAGAAGACACGCCACAGTCGCGCGTCCTAAGGCAGGTGCTCGGCGTTCTGCCACAACCACCACCGCGAAACTTCTGCGCAATCCACTTACCCGTGCATTCTCCGCCAACTCCACCTCGTACATCCCACCATGTTCACCTAAATGAAAATGGGCGTATTTATTGTTGAAATCGAACTGTTGAAAGATGGAGCGAATGCTATTTCTCATAGAGAAAGTCCATCAGAATAACGAGCTGACTCGATGGCATAAAGGAAATGTTACCTGAACAGAGTAAAAGAAATAGGGTGCAAGCGAATCACCTATGATCCACAGGGATCCATTCAGTGGCAGAAGAAAGTGCCAATAATCCTCTGTAAAAGTGAATTTGCAAGTGATTCGCGTCCATTGCCCGGTCGCTGCAGCTGTCATGTCAAGTCTTTCAAGATCAAAATCCTTTTTGTCAGAGCTGCAAACGAAGACAGAACTTCCGCAGTAGCAGGCAGAAGGATATTTTCTAACTCGAAGCATCGGCGCCATTGGTCGCCACGAAGTGACATCTTCGGCTTCACCGTTGAACTGCAGAAACTCAACTTCATCCAACTTTCTATTTCCGTTCCGACCACCGATTGCGAGGAGTCCGGATCCCGGAACTCGCACTGCAGCATGCAGCTGTCGTCCCACGTGCATGGCCGGGATCCTCTCCCACCTGCAACGAACACCGATTTCAGAGTTCCAACTGGATAAAAGCCCATCAGGTTGAGTTAAAGCTGCTCTACTGCTCAATAAATGCCTTTCCAGTACTGGTGGTTCTATTCGGAATAGAACTCGACGAAACGGAGAGCCAAGTGAGCGGCAAGGAGATCACGCGGTGTTTAAGCACCTCCTAAGTCTAGAATCCCATTCGGATATAAGTGGAGCAACCCAGCTATCAACCACCACTAGACACCGACCCACTCGACGCGACATCTCAGTCTACGAGTGTGTGCCTATCCACGTTGCACGAGATGTGAAAAATGATCGACTGATTACCACCTCCCCATTTGCTCCTCCGTTTTCGTTCCATCTTATTTCCCACATTCGGCACAATCCTCCAGTTCTGCCACTTGCTTGTCTTCGAGGGAAAGCGCAACAGTCGGAGGGTGTAGGGACATTGTCTGCGATGCGTTCAACCATCCAATGGCATTAAGAGGAGAGGCTTACAAATCGTAGACACGCTTGGGTCGATAGAGGCAATCATCGAACATGTTATAATTACTTAAAACTTGTCGTCCATTTATTGTCTATTTTTTTAAAATTAAAGTAAGTGGTTTAACAGAAAGTAAAATTCTTTTTTTACGTTTTATAAATGGCAGGTGCTGGTGGAACAGAAACTGCCCCTACTCCCACCGAATGCTTGGCGTACTCTCTAGAGGTGCTGTCTCAAAGGAAATGACGTCGTCTCTGAAGCAGAGATTGAAGAAAGACGTCCTCAGCAGAGCACAGGTCTGGCTGAGAGTCGAAGATTTCTGAGAGAGACGGTAAGAATCTAAATTGAATTGTCAGAAAGGATCGCAAGACCACGGCTTCTAAAACCAGAGTGGAGCTCAAGAAATATCAACAGAAATATCATCGGCAATCGACTTTAAGTAAAACTATTCCCCCTCGAGAGCTGCACAAATCTGGGTATATGGCGTTGCAAGAACTGTGCATTGCAGAGGGCATCAACGCCATGTTCCATGATTATATAACAGCTTGAATTGTTACAGAACGGTAAAAGGATCATTATAATGAAGTTGAGCATCTCCTCTGGCCACCACCACCACCAACACAATCAGTGACCACTTCAACCTCGTTACTGGGATGCATTTATATCCGACCATCATATATCCCACCCCATCATATAGGTACAGATAATCAGCTGGTTCATGCAGGCAGAAACTTCGCAGATGGCTTTGCTTTCTACCAAAATACAAGAAACCCTCCTGATCATTAATCGAGTCACAGAATGACAAGAAAGATGTCCCTGGTTGCCTCTGCACCTTTGACAGGTAGGCGCACGTTTCCCCTTGTAGGCGAGATGTGCTGCTTGTTAAAGTGGACCGGTATCTCCTCGCAGCAACCCACTAACCTGCATACCCATTGCTTCATCAGTGAATCAATGGAACTCGAGCTAGTTCAATTGGAGTTCCTATAGGAGAGCACTGCATGTCATAACGAGTAATTTTGAACTCTCTGACTGAGTGGCTTGAGGGTCCGTCTGCAGTTCGAGTTGCGACCACATATCAAATTTGTCGATCAAATCGAGATGAAGAAGAGTCGTCCTCGAGGTTTAACGAAAAAGCATGGGATTAGAATTGTCGAAAGAAAACCAATTGAACAGGAACTCAGAGTAGAATTTGTTGACTCTAGTAATGCAGTGGTGTATACTCCAGGCTCAATGGCGACTATGAGACACTGGAAACGGGAACTGAAGAGGGCTTTTCAACTGAGTATGTGAAATGCAAAACTACAGTTGCTTTATCAAATAAAAGATCCGCAACTGTTCCAGAATGTATGCATTTAATAAATAATAAATAGGCCATTCGCCGATTCCAGCGTGTCTAGCGACCTTAAATGCACGGTAGCTGAGAACCGTTTCATCAATATCTTGGAAATCTCTAAAGATGGACCGAAAATCGGGATCTGGTCTAAACTTTCTTCTGAAGACTTCGTTTGCGCTTTCAAGGTGTCAGGCAAGGTCGCGAGAAGTTCCTTCACGTTATGCATCACCGTTGTTGTGTCCGAAGGCTTTGCTTCCTAAATAATGCCACCAATCGCAAAGAATAATCGGCCACAAGTGTCAGGAAGCAACTGGTTGTAACTAGAAACCTATGTTCGACGAAGCACAAAGACTTAAAAACGGAAGGGGAATCAAATATAGTCCGGTATATTCAGAGATACTGCAGTGAGTTAACTCATTAACACTTTGTTTAAACATAGTTGTGTTGCAACATCACCAGACCTATTGTTCGACACGGGTATTAGAGAAGTTCAACGTTTATTTGACACCAGATTAAAGTAAGTAGCTAGAAAGATGTTCCTGGGTGCGGTTAAACATCGAAATACTTAAAGAAGTTGTGCTGTTTTCAATGAGAGGATCAGCTTTACTTCACCGTTTTGTAGAAAACCACGCTTAGCTGGTTCAAGGTGCCATTTCATGCTCCATATTTTGTTCTCCAAACAATTCAACAATCCATGTTTGTTTGGATGTAGCCGAGTGTACAGAGAAAGAAACGCTGGCGTTGGTAAACAGAAATCCTGGGAAATGGCTCAGTAAGATAATAGCAGAATTGTGTGTTGATTCATAAGGGAACTCTAGGCTGGACAACGTAATTTACAGCACAATTTTCAGAAGAATTAGCATCTTTGATCATTTGCAATTTTGCTGTAAAATAATGGGCGGACACATCGGATCTACTTAAAGACCCTCCATATTTGTGCTAAACAGTGAGAGAAATTGAATTTCTACATATCTACCACATTGGTGCCAGTAAGACGGTGGCGATGCCTTCTGATTGGCTGAAGATCTTGCGACAAATCAGAAATGCCTTTCAGCGGCTGAATAATGACCTTTCATTTGAGCATCGTGCATGCCTTCCAGTCTTTGTTTATGAGTTCTCTATCCATACGAGTGTAATCTGTTCCACCAACTTTCATCCATCGCCTGAGTTTATCAGTCAATGAGGAGTCCATGTGGAGGCAAAGGCTCCTGAGATGCTAATGTATATTTACGAGATATTGATGCTACCTAAAGTAACGTCATATAATGGCATTTTTTACGTTATATTTTTATTGCTTTTATTATGTTATTGTGTGCTTGTAGCGCTTTATGCGCTGTGCTGACGTGACACTTGTTCAAGGACAGGGCGCTATCGGCATGAGCCAATCAAAAATCGCTTAGTGACTCTTTGCATCCTGTAACGAGTCGACGCACCGCCGTACGCCGGCGTGCTGTCAACACCTCAGCCGTCCTGTGCTAGTCCGTTTCTCCTAATAAAAGTTTACACTTCCATCCTGGGTCTTCTCTTCTCTGGAACGTATTTGGAAGTCCTTTAAAGTGATAACCACTTTATGCTCATTTGCATATTGTGTGAACAACTTGAAATTTTCTATGTGATGAATAAATTGAACTATTTTCTGCGAATAAAAATATGCTTTGTTTGTTATTATTATCGTGCATTTATAACTTTTTTGGTTTTAGTATTATAAGTCGTTTCACTAGAATAAAGCATTAAGATTAGGAATAAAAGCAGTGATTGAGTCAATTGCTCCGAACCGAGAGTTTCGCAGGAAGCCACTGCACGCCTTTAAATCCAACCTTTGTCATTTGATTCAGCATATTAATTTAAATTCACATTTTTAATATGATATATTTAATAGGTGCAGGTGGAAGTTACTGAGTGGGCTAAGACTTAACCACGACCGTCGTCTTATCCAACGCAAAAAGAAATCAGTAACAACCATTTGACATTTTTATATTATGCAAAAATTGAAAAAAAACTGATTAAAAAATCGTTATTATTTTCTAGTTTCCAAAAAATGTTAATCTGGGCCTCCAACCGAGCAATAATTACTATGGATGTTGCTGTGAAACTTGGCGAATGACTTTGATAATTACCTAGATGGTCAACTTATACGTAAAAATTCAACTTACAACTAAAATCTTGGGGATTACTGAACATTAGAGTCATTGGGTTCACCTCGGTTTTTTAAACCTCTCTTAGCAAATCCAATTTCCAATTTGTTTTTAGCAAAATCAACTTAATTGCCTAGGTTTATTCCCAGAGGACATCATAAAAGAAGTGACAAATTTCGATCCCTCATCTGACAATGATTTTTGGATACATTTGATCTAAATTCTTCACAGATTACAGACAGTATAAAGAAGCGTCTGCTGTTAAGGCGATTGAATAATAAACTAATAAT
>JAUOZQ010001387.1:0-13624 GCA_030710315.1 Anomotaenia brevis | reverse complement strand
GGAGTTTTATTGGTATTTCATAGGCCATATAGACCTACAAAAAATTTCAACATTTGGTTATCCTGACATTGGATGGCCTAGAGCTCCGATAATCTGTCACTATATTTTCATAACCTTTGTCCGAAAACGAGTACTACTGTTCTTTCAAATTTGTCTATTATTTACAAGCAAATTATTACTTCATCAACTGGTTATGTGAAAGAAAAAATTAGACAATATATTTAATTATTAGTTGCATAGAACCAACCATACAATTTATCTGAAGAATACACTATTAATCTACACAGTGATTTGGTAATTTGATAAAAACGCCCTTGAAAATGAGTACAGTCGACGCGTATTCGAAAGAGAAGGCGAAATCTTTGTCTTTAAGTCATTCGCAATTGTGTAATGACCTGTAATTCGTCTGTAATAGTTAAATTATGTCTTCGTATCATCTTACGATGCAACAAATGCCTAAGCCATCACTCAACTTTCAAAGTTATCCTAATAAACTTGTCAGCCACGAAATCTCAACAGTATATTAAAACATATTCCTGTTTTCTTCTGTTGAATAAGCCTCATTATTTGACTAAAATGCATGCATCACCTTTGGTGACATCTGGTATCAATGTCACCGACTTTTCACTGCAACCCTAGGAACTTCACAGTTCAGATAGCAATATTTATAACGATTTATCCCTCAAGAGCTTTCGAAACCTAGTCGATGGAATCTTTATAGCATTCCTTTCCAGATTTGTGGAGATTAATTAAAACCATAATTACTTTAGCATAACATTAAACACGGGGTGCATTTAATGACCCAAGGTCTGACAGCGCAATAATAGAACTAATCTGTTTCAAATTAACCACCACAGTTTCCTTAATATGTTCAGTGATATTCTCAATAATGCTTCATCTATTTATGGTTTTAATATTCTAAAAAAATGATGTAGCCCTATCCTTACCCCAAAATATACGACATTATTTTCCGTGTCTATCAAGAGGTCAGCTACTCGTAAATTCTTTTTTTAACTACCTCTTATTCGATTAAGGGTAGCGGTACCTGGAACACTGAGATTTGTGTCAAAACTTACAGTCTTAGAGCAATTTAGAAAAATTAGTGCAAACACGCTATTTGGAGTGACCTGAAAGTTGTCCTCGTATTCCAGAAGAACCACTACATCTACATGAAGACCACTATTATGACAATACATTAGAAAAACTAACGCACGACTCATCAGCGAACTCTAACAGGCATGGTCCAATAAAGCAACACTAGATTAATCATTATAGGCTTTGACAGAGCCACCAAAAATTCTGTCATTATTCAGCCAGCACTGGACTCCAGCGGTTTTGCCAAACCCATGCATATCCGACAGTTTTATTTCTAGCTATAATCTTGCACCAGAGTCATGCCTTCATCTCCATTCTTCAATTGCCTGCAAATTTTGAACAAATGAACGCACCTTCTCCTGACAGTGTAGCCCTACATGAAAAGTTGAATCAGAAGGAAAGAAAATTATTTCGTTTTCCAAAAACAGTTGATGTTTTCCAGAAATCCATTCAGTTATTTCAGTACACCGCCATCAAATAGTTACAACAAAACACTAACGTTTCTTTCTTATTAAAGAAGTTCTTGCTAACTTTTTAAGTCTATGCGGCGATTTGTACTACAAACTCGCAATATCGTTCATTTTCTTCCCCTCAAGAAAAACCGTTATGTACCTCTAATTTTAGCTCAGTCGCGTATCAACCCATACTTTGTTAGCACAATTCGGATAATCTTGTCTCTTGATACACGGATAAACATTTTGCAAATGGGATGACTATGCACTCATCCATCCCTACGTTATGGACCCTTGTTCATTTGAGAATTCATATTCTACCATGGCAGAACTGGAGCAGAAAAAAGGGAAGATCTGAATGGAATATACGTCGTCACTTCAAAGAGGCTCCTAAATGGAGTCGCCGCCGTCTGACGAGTTAAATGCTTGTTGAGATACAGTTTTTGGTGTGCAAATATACTAAGTGTTTCACTGAAACATAATTGGGAGTAGAAACAAACTGAGCTAAACAATCTATTAAGAGGGAAATATATTTTTTCATTACTTTCTTATTGGTATATAAACAGAGATAATTTTTTAATGCTAGAGTAAGTCAACGGCATGGGCTTTTTAAGAGTAGCGGTGAATCTCCTCCCTTTATAATTGTCATGCAGCGAATGGTTATTCTATGCTCCGCTCATTTTACTGATCAGCTACGCTGCATAAAATTGGTGGTCTTGATACCAGAAGGAAGATAAGACGTCCAAACAAGAATGTTTTATTAGCAACGTGTGTACTAGTGCGGAGTAGAAGCGTTCAGACCTACGTGACCTGATTTTTCAGTGAACACCCTTAATAATTGGATTAGCCTAGTCAACACACTACTTAGGTGCTACCGGCTGGGTTTTTCGCTGTTTGGCGATACAATAAAACATTTGGGCCACCACAACCTATGTACCTTTTGGGGATTTATGGAAAAAGTGGCTCAGCATCGGTAGTGTTCAAACGTGTCCCATATTTACGAGGCAAGACGTCATAGTATTCTAGTTAGAAGGCCTACTAGACGGCGAAAGAGATGAGTCATTTGGATCGGCAGGGCCCTGCCGCAACGTGCGCACAGCCTGGGTGCAACTGTGTGTGGTACAACAAACACTCAAGTAGCTGGTTACTTACGTCCTACCTTAGAAGCTTTATCGATATATTGAATTTTTTAAGGTTTTAATTAATTATGAAGACTAAGTATATAGGTGTTTTGTGATATACTTCAAGAAAGATAACAAAGCGAGGAATTGAGAGAGGTTTCTATTGAAAAAGGCAACATATGAACAGAATGGCTGTATTTGAATTTATGTAAAATTTGAAATGTTTGGTAGTTTTGGGCTTAAATCATTCATATCCGGAATTGCATTTTCAAACCTCTTAGAGAAACAGGGAATTATACTGACCACAAAACAAAGATGAAATTCAATTTTATTAAATAATGAAAGCTGACTTCGGCAAAGTTTAACATTTTTATTATACGATAATTTTGTTCAGCTCAATATTTTGATATGTTTCACACTTACGCCTCAAGTTTCAACCATTTTTTGAACAAATTAGCCATTTAGTAGTACTCATAAACCACACGGAAAATTTTTCGTCTTTGAATAATAAATTCATTTGCGAGATCTAGATAAGGGAAGTTAAACACGACTTTTTGATCAAAACCAAAGAATTGACAGCAGATAATGCATTTGTAAGCCGACAATTCAAATGAAGAAATTCATCGATTATCAAGAGTAACTAATGAAAAGCAACATTTGGTCCTTCGTCTCATTTGTTAAGTTAATACTCCTCTTCAGCTAATGTCAAAAATTAAAAAAAGCATCCAATTTCCGGCCTGTCATGCTGTAGAGGACTGCTGTATCCTGCATCCTATTCAGTTTAGTCAGCTCCAGAAGTGAAATTTAAAATCCCATTTGTGTGATACGAATGCGTGTGCATCTCTCGAAAGGACTCTTCGAGATACTGGAGTACCACAATCACAAACTTTTACTAGCGGAAGGTATATTTACCAACCTTAATGGTTTTTGCTTATTTCACTTTGCTAGAACTGTTTAATGCCTTTCTACTAATTCAAGTGTACGAAGACCCTGTTAGTTTTATAATATATATATTTATAAGAACATGAAGAATTTGCTGATGTCGAAATAACCACATGGGGTTTTCGACATATTATCGACACGGTACTTTAAGAGATGTATTTTTAGATATTATATGATTATGATATGATTTAAGATTTAAGATACGTTATGATATGATTTAAGATTTGATTTACTACATATAGCATTAAATTTAATATCACTTAGTAATGAAGTATAACATTTTCAACATGCTGCAAATCGCCTACTTTGCAAATGTAGAAGAAAAAAATTCATTTATTAAATGGAAAACATTTTGCAATTTGCATCATTCGCAGTGAACAATTTAATTCCAAAGCTCATAGTCGACAGAACTTTCTTATTTTTAAATGTATTACACATTTAACCAAAAGAACTGGGTTGCGAATCTCTGGTGTTTTCCATGGTCTCATGCTCACCTGAGCAGTTGCATGATTCCAATGAGGAGGCCACGTTCAGCCAAGCCACGTCAGATAAGAAGGTTTGCATGTACCTGATACTTCATGGTTAGCAGCAATTCAGAAAACTTCTATCTAAATGATAAATTTCTCGCTTTATTAATCCACATAATTTCAATTTATCATAGGGAATAATCACGAAGCTTAGGTCTACCAGTACTGCTAATAATCATTTAAGCCGGAAAATGAATTAAAACTAGCCACGATGGAGTTGTTACACAAAGTCAAACTATCCTTACTGAGATTTTCACGCATCTCTCACAGCAAAGCCAGCTGAACGATACTTATTAATCTGAATGGTTTTGGTAGTTATGTTAAAGGTTTTGCACTTCCAATGTTACAAAAAAATATTATCTATTTAGTCATGCTTAATTTATAAAAAATATAATATTAAAAGCGAAAAAAAATTAAAATTTATGCATAAAAATTAAATTGCAAAATTTTATTTGACTTTATAAGTATGGTTGAACGAAGGTCGAAAGGTGAAATATCATTTGTCGAGGCAAAGGTCGTCACTTCAGACAACGATTTATTGCTCAGATTTTGCCACTGATATTCCTTCTAACTGAAATTTTTTATACATTTGGTCTGACTGTATAAACTCAAATGAAACAATCGTGCTGTTTCTAAGATTCTACAATAGCAATATTTGTTAAACAAACAATCTACTTCATTGCTTTAAAAAAATCACTAAAACATTGGAAAACATGTTCACAGACTTTAACGATGTTCAGTTGGAAGTTCTGAAGCTTCCAATGGAGTCAAGTCACTGAGTTTTGAGCATTGCCTTCAATGAATGGTACGTTTCTCAAATCCGCCCAAAAAACAGAATCTCATGGAAAATTCAGCATACGCAGAAACTGTAACATTTTTTTAAAAAAGATCAGGAATGTTGATGTTGCAAATGTGGAATTTATTTATTTCAGTAGCCTCACATGACGAGAAAATGGTTGTTTCCGTCTTTGAATGGTTCCAAACTTCGACAGAATTCTTCTCCTCAACCTTCGCCTTTGGGCGAAAATATTAACTACGCCTTCTTCAACTAGTTTTATTAGACTGGTTCTTCATCTTCTGCGCCTTGAAAGGATTTTGATAAATTCATTGTATTAAGAGCAATAAGCAGGTGGATATTATAAACTTACTGACTCCATGGAACACGATGACAAATAAAACTATGATCACCAGAGACATTTCGATTCTTGAATTCGCTTTTTAAATCCTGGTAAGCATAAGGGATATGAATATACTTGAGCTAAAGGAATGCATGTCTAAAATTTACCGCCTAATGAATATACCAACTAGCTAATGGAAACTCGAATTATTCAATGAAACCTGCGTAGTATCCTAAAGATATGTGGAATTGTTTTGGTCCGTTTTCTTTAATCATTTGTTGACTCAGCTGATAAAACCGAATTTCAGTTATCAAATATATTTTCTTTTGCAGGCTTAAATGTAAATAATTTCAGATGAGACTGAGATGCAATATCTTTGATTTTCGAAGCGAATACTTGATGTCTTGCAGATCATTGTTAAAATCTCCTAAAATAAAGTTTTCAGAGTTTTTACTTGCTCATGCGAAGATATCTTGAAACGAGATAAATAAAAGATTATGTTTTTAAAGCGAATGCGTTTTGTTATCCACTACATGCATATTGAATGTGTTTTGTAACAATGCTAGAATATCAACCAGCAGTTCGTCAAACTTAAAAATTTAAATAAGTTGACACATTTCACTGATAAAGTTAATCACAAATGATTCTCTTTTACATGACTCCTACACATTCATTTAGGCATGAATGTTAGTAACTAATTTTGCCTAGCAAGTCTATAAATGAAATAGCTACTTTCGTTTCCTTGTTATTAGACTTTTTCTTTGAAGCTAAATAGAACAATTGGGTATAGGCGACTGATTTTAATTTAATGTCAATAAGCTTCAAGTGAATTCGAATTCGCCTTTTTGAGGTCCCACTTCTAGTAGGATATCACGGACCTTATTGTTTGAAGGAGTTCTTGAAGTAGTTTCCGTCTAGCAATGGCCTCAATGACTCCTAATGCTCTACGAGTCCCTTCTTCAAGTCGCTCTGGCCCGATCTGAAGGACATGAACTTGATTGTGATTATACCGCCCAATTAGATAGACCGTGGACAAATGGCTTCGATTTTGTCGTCGGTGGAAAGATTGGCGTTTACCAAGTACCTATGATTTCTTCATTGAGCTGTTAAAGAGCGGCATTAATGTAGCTTGTGCCTACAAAAAGCAACATTGGCTCCATTTCTATGATTAAGTTTTATAATGCCCCCAAATAATCAGTGCACTCAACTGAAACTGGCTACAT
This sequence comes from Anomotaenia brevis, assembly GCA_030710315.1. NCBI lineage: Eukaryota > Metazoa > Platyhelminthes > Cestoda > Cyclophyllidea > Dilepididae > Anomotaenia > Anomotaenia brevis. The sequence continues at coordinate 7,146 of JAUOZQ010001387.1, read as the reverse complement.
TAAGATCCAACGGACAAATAGGGTTCGTCTCCTTTCATTCTGTCTTTGATCTCGTTTTGGAGAAAATAGACATCGGTACCAGGAGATATAATAATTTTTTATTAACCATAGGCCTAAATATCGAAGTAAGAGGAATTTTTTCCAGAGATAACCCTTGGTCGAAAATGAGTCACGAATTCTTTTAATGATAGAAAGTTACAAATCTATTTCAGTTCCATTCCAGTAATCACCGTGCACAACGGAATTCTGGGTAAATTCTTTTGTCTGACGAATTGAGTCAAAAAAATTCTTTTTTTGACTGCTACTATCGAATTCCAGTTTGGCCCAGCAAGCCCCAGAATGAATCTGCTGACAGTCAAAGGCGATACCCTTTTTGACCTCCAGCAAAGGACTTACAATAGGATGACTGTAATGCAGGAACTTGTTGGAAAGAAGAGAAAAATTCCACTCAAATGCCTTGATAAAAGATGAACAAAGTACTCTCTAGTTAAGCGGAAACTTGTCCCCATCGATTGTTAGCAGGGCTCCTTAAAGGACCAAGAGTATTTGACAATACAATTCGAAGTAAATATCCCACATTTGCGTCCATAAGGTAACCATTCATATTGTTAAAACTACAGTGGCTACCATTTTCATTTTAAGTATCCATTTTCACTTATCCATCCACCATCCATTTCCCTTCGTTATCACCAAGTTAGAGGGGATTGTGAAGTGGATACACCAACAGAGGTTGTATAGACACCTTTGACACGTTTGGAAAAAGTCAATAAAAATTTACCTCAACCGATTGGTTAAATCCGAAATGAAAGTAACTTGTTAACATAAGCGTCAAACAATTGTCATTGTAGATGATTATACATCAAGAAAGCCTGTTGTGAATTGGTTGTTTTTACCTATTGAAATTAACATAATCCTGCAAACATAATAATTGTTTACCATTTAGAGAAAACATAGTAGATCATTTTTTTCATGAATAATTGTTTGGCAGTAGTCCTAAAAGTGTTTAAGCATAGAACTTTTCATGTTGTAATCCAATCAAAGTAACCAAAAATGCTGCCAAAGACCGAATTCGGAACTAAAGTTTAACTCCTAAGAGTTCCACTTACCTGAATGACCATTACAACGGGAAACGGGGCACATGACTCCGTTTATTTTATCTTCTATGATGGCTAAAAAGAACAGAGATTCAATGCCATTGCATTTTAGAATTAATGAGTGAGTCATGCAATTTTATTTGCATTTTTCGCTATTTAGTCAGCACCAACCACGAATAGACATCGGAACTCATAGTTTATCCTCCTATAATGTATGATGAGTTAAAGCTTTGAAGTTTTTTGCACTCAGTAGCTTATAAAATCGTATTAACTATTGCATTTTTCCTTTAATTCGGTTAGTTGGCAAATGCAAGTGCCAAAAATGGTATACATATTTTTTATTATTTTTGCTCTAATAAAACCACTGCTATTTAGACAATACAACAACATCATCTGCCCTGGCTGTTGTCTTAAATATTTAGCCTGGGAGCAGAGGTTGATAAAGTCAATGTAGATCGTGTTTACGTATTTTCGTCTTTATTAATTTATCAATTTAGTTTTTGTGGCAGTCGCAGCTTTTCTCGTTTCTATGGTGAACTGACGACAACCTGATATTTTCCCCATCCAAACTCCATTCACGCTTGATATTAATACCAGACAAACTAACAACGGTGACCACACAGATTTAGCTCATTGCCATCCTTACTGTACCGCACCAAGAAAATATTCCGTATAAATGTCGTTAAAATAATGCTAATGTGTTTGAAATAAATCTGGCTAATTGAAAAATCTCATTGAATACACTCGCCCCTACGGCAACTATTTGAATATTTTGAGCAAAATACATTTGTAAATAATTGCACTGACTCTCATAAAAGCCATTAATGAATTTTTTGGCGAGGTCTTTAGGAGTAAACCTTTATAACTTGATATTAGATACAAGCCAAATATAAAGCGTTCACCTAAATCAGGTGTGGTTATGTCGTTTTATTCATAATTTAACAGTTTGTATTTTTCATGATTGAAATAATTGGTTTTATAGTTTCAAAGTAAACTTGTGAATACTGAGATCTGACAACATGATAGCTATTTACATTTAACATATTTTTTTTGAAAATAATAAAGTTATGTGAATTTTCTGGGACTAATGCATCATTTACGTACTTCGTATTCCAACCTACGTATTTCGCAATGTTCATTGAAAATAAGTTATGATTCACTCAAACGAATCGAATTTTGCTTTGCTGAACAGTTAAATTAAAATCTGATTGGTTGAAACCCCGCTAGCCTGGAAGAGTAGAGACACATAGTTCTGTATTTATTCGAGAAAGTGAACTCAACAGCCTACGAATCGGCTAAAACCATTTGCCTGGCTGATAAAACAACTTGTGTGAATAAGAGAAGCTGTTTGCAAAAGATGGTCTAAGAAACTCACAATTGGAAATTTCCCTCTCCACGAAAATGAAGATCTAACTGGGCGACGTCTGGTTGAAGTTACAAGACGACCTCCTTGAAGCTGCACTTGAAAAAAGTACTGCGGTATCAGTTGCGTTAGAATTGTCAGTTAAGCTTTGTTCAAGCCTTAAAAGCATTCATCTTCATCTCCAAAAGGTGGAAAGCCGAGTGAGTGTCTCTAGCCGATTCGTCGGCTCATTGGTATCCTTACTTTAACTATTTATGAAACACAATGTGCCACAAGCTATTCTTTGAGTCGTACTCCCATGTTAGCACGGTTTCATTCAGGCAAATTTCCATTTTTTATTCGCCAAACAAAGTTTGGTTTGGTTTTATTCATCAAGGTGGAAAAATAATGTCCTTCTTAAAAATACGTTACAAAATGCCCCTTTAAATTTCGTTCAATTATGGCATGTACTGATACAAATCGCGTCTCTATAAGGACGGACGCCTGCTACCAAGATTGTACTTTGTTAAATGCGCAGTTTATAACGGAAATCATTTTGAGTTCTGATCTAACGTGGAAATGATACTACAAGTGACACACTACAAGTGATTGCTAGCACCGTTTTAATATTTGGCTCTCAAATATTCCATCTTAGGGTAACAGACTAGTTAGTCCATAGGGAATGAACAAACTCATCGTTAAAGCACCAGCGCATAGACCTCTTATGCGAAAACTACTACTCATTGCGTTGCCTCGAGGTAGCGTTCGTTAGTGCCTTTAACTGTGCTCAGTATCATTGGAATAGAGAGAGTTGTGTCGTTCTCATCACCTGTTCAGCTCGACTTAGTACGCAGTCTGAACGGCATAGTTGCTATCATGTCCTCATTCTCACAGCAAGCCTGGCAAACCAAGTTGGTAGTCTGCTCAGTAGCCAATCAAATAGAATATAATTTGACTAGCTAAACGAATGAAAACTCAACGGTGACGTTGTAGTCGCCGGGTCGACATATACTCAGCATCACGAAGCCATGAAACTTCCAGGTTCACAGAAAGTCTAACCACACTAAGTGACTCAGCTTAACCGTCACTTGACTTTTTCGTCAAATTCGATCACTTTACGAGTCTCAGACTAAGGACAGATTTTGGCCTGTCTCATTCATCGATTTTAAGGTCATAAAGTGGGGAAATCATCGATTCCTCTCTCTCAAACCTTCTTCTTCCGGGGAGACGAAGAAACAGTCTGCCGCTCACACAAAATTGATGGTGCGTATAAATTCGATCATTAAATTAACTTGGTCCAAGGCAACAAGGGAGTACTCAAGAAGTTTTCTTGCTCGCGAATTTCCGTATATATCGTAAGAAAGATAGAATTTGTTATGCTGTCGCAGTCAATGCAATTTCAAATAGATGATGTACAACAAGCCTCTTGCAAAGCTACCCTTATTACTCTCGATCGAAGCTTCTGGACACACGGGTTCTGTGGTCGAATCTTGGAAGTGTTGTGCAGACAGATACATCAGTCACGTACAAGGGATGGACAAAACACTGGAAAACCCCTAGCGTTTTGGAATCATAACCTTGGATTATGTTATAACGATGAAAACTTGAAACGATTTGAAGTTTATTTTTCATTTAATAGATTGGCAGACCTCTTGGACTTTGAAAGAGGCCAAATTGACGGTGCTCGTATCCCAGGCGCTAGTGTAACAGAAACTGCCCCATCCCGAATGCTTGGCTTACCGTCAGGAGGTACTGTCTCAAAAGCAGTAGCCGCCGCCTTCGTCCTCAGCAAAAAGAGACCGCCGGACACCCTCAAATCGAATTGTTAGAGAGAATTGCATAACCACGGCTACTAGAATCACTGCAGAGCTCCTTAGTAGACACCTACATAACCCTGTTTCCACAAATACTGTTCGTCAGGAGCTGCACACGGGAGCTGGATTCTACCTCGGAAGAGCTACAATTAGAGAAATTCTGTTCTCAGAGACGGCTAATGTGTCTAAGCTTCTAGAGTGATGGTGTAGTAGCCACCAGCAGAATTGGTCCCTGGATCTGTGGAAAATGTGATTTTCTCTGACAAATCATCGTTGCCTTTTTTTCGACCGTCGGCTGAGCGGAAGAAGCATTTAATCCAGACTGCTGCCTACTTCCAACTGTGAAACATGGCGGGGAATCTGGAATGTTGATCAGGGGTACCATTTCTTAGAAATCTGCATTTGGACCAATGAATTCCTTTTACTAAAGAAGAAGAGGAATTAACAGCTGGGATTATTTAGGAATGTTGGACCACCAAGTTCATCGTCCTGTGATTGTTCAAGAACTATGCTTTCCAGAGGAGAAAGCCGACAACTATTAAGATGATAATGCAGCAGCTAAAATTGTGAATGAACCGAGGAACATTCCAATGCTGTTGGACATCTCATCTGACATCCACCACAACCCCAGTATTTAGAGGCTTTCCCGGTTGTCGGTTTTGGGATTCAAGTAAGAAGTCGAATTCCACCGCCATCGTCTATAAAAGAACTGGAGGCCAAAGTTCCCTTGGAATCAACACTTCACAATTTCTATGACTCATTACCTCGGAAATTTGAGGCTGTAGTCAGCTATACAATATCGTAAATATACTTCGTTGATTTTGCAATGTATTTACACCATTTAGTCCAAACCACCAATCCAACGGTCAAGCGGAACTCTATGTCGACATTCTACGAAGGGTTCCATGACGTAGCTATAAGATACAGAGGCATGATCAACATAATTTATGGCTTGAAGTGATCATTGAACGAATTTCAAGCAAAGGAAGAGATGCGACTTTGTTTTACTACTCCATTCCTAAGTTCAAGGAAGTCAACTTATTGGCTTCCGAGTGGACAGCCGGCATTGTTCATAAAGACTATATCACACAGTTTGGTTCAAACAGGGATGACCGGGATTTTCCGTTTTCAGTTGCTTTATTGCGAGTTTCGTATGTCCTGATCTTAAGGGAGCGAAAATGCATTCGAGCATCTCTCCAGGGCTACTAAACTTTTTATTAGAGTATTCATAAAATGGATCCCTTTAGAGTAAATTCCTGATTTCGCTCCATTAGATGTCGTTAATACTAGAAAATTCACATAAATCGCATATGATAAAATTTTCTTCATGTATTGCTCCATCTAAAAGCAGAAGGACGGTCTTGTGTCGGAGTGGCTGCACCTCGATTCTCTTGCTAGAGGGATCAGCAACGGTAAGAACCTCTGTTAGACGTATCGCCTTTTCCAGGTAGCATAAGATAAATTAACCGTCCCAAGCGCGATGGAAGAGAAGACTACCGGAGAGTTTTTATTCGAAGCGAGCTTACCAGAATGTTGGCTAGTAGCTCAAGTGGCATAGGAACAGGCGCACATGACTCAGAATTCGATTGGGACAGGGGAGTCCAGTAGTTTGAGGACATGACAGCAACTAGGCTGATTGTCGAGACAGCAGAGCTGACGTCAAGCCGGGACAGTGATGAGAATCGAGACCATGGGAGTTAATCACATGCGTACATACTGGATTTAAAAAGGGAATTCTATAAAAATTCTGATATATGCCGATAATATATAGTTAAGTATTGCTTACAGAATGATTAACAGGGAAGTGTATTGATGATTAAATTAAAAGATTTGTAGATTTGGTTTATTCATATCAATTTCTTTTGGCGACAACACAATTTAACAAAAGCCAATCGAATGAATCTTTCATATGCTTTGATAATTAATCACTGTTCAATTCCTAGCTTATGAAATCCAATCGTAGTTAAAAGGCCACACAATTTAGATTTAGAAATAGCAATTTTCTTATAGATTAAGCTGTTTTAGAAAAGTCAAATCTTAGAGTAAGTGTCAGTTGCTCTTACGATCAACGAGTTAACTAACAATCCACACTACACTTTCTAATGTTCAAATATAAAACGTGCTTTACAAGAATAATTAATATTGGCCACGATGGCCTACTCGGTAATGGATACGAATCCCAACTTAGTTCCACCGCTACTATTGATGCACAGAACTTCTTGAAAGGTGTACAGGGTGCTTTTGCTGTAGGTTTCTGGAAAAAAATTAATATAAATTACTAGAAAGCTTTTTGAATGACTTACACGGGATGTTTTGTTAATGAGGAAAAATTACCATTTGAATCACTAAGACTCACTGAGCGGTCGACTTCTTCTTAGAAGCATAATGCACTAAATTTAACAACACAACTGTTACCTACAACTAGTGCGGCCTGACCATGCCCCTTATTCTCATCACCGGCTCAGTGCGAAGTCAGCTACCCAGACACGACAAACTAGAATCCGGACAGCTTTCCAGACAAGCAACCCTGTCCACCAACACCCCGTCATGCCCCCTTGTTTCTGTACCACTTAAAAGCGCTTGAGGGCTTTCCTCACTTAGTACACACGTATCTAATAAACGCTCGTGTACACACACCTCCTCTTCTTCCTCCTGTAGAGGAGCCGTCTCATTAGAGCTAGATAACCCTTTTTGGAGAGAATCTAATTGCGACCCTCCCTCTACAAACTAGTTGATTCTCCTCCAAAGGCGGCAGCCAGCACCTTTGAGGAAATACCTGCCATACGAGCACCAACAACTTGGCCTTTTTGAAAGTCCAACAGTTCTGTCATTTTATAATGTTATAACCATTTTTTAAGTGGGAGTATAAATTTTTATTTCAAATAAATATATCAAA